>NJDC01009702.1:0-26219 GCA_002245475.1 Calephelis virginiensis
TAGAAATATTTAAATAGATACCAGAATAAATTTAATAAGCACCCAGATCCGGAAATGCAGACATCTAAAGGTTCATTACACAAACGCCTGCCCCTGTCAGGAATCGAACCCGAACCTCGCGCTTGATCAGTGTAGTTAGGCGTCTACGCTAGCCACTCGACCAACGAGGCGGTTAATGTAACGTATTGTAATCATTGGTTCACAAAGTGTTTATTCATTCATGACTGCATTTCGAATTTAGTTATCTCTAATTTGTAGACACAAGATACACTCCCACCACGCAATAACTTCCCTGAAATAACACTAAATTAAAGACGTATAAATTACCCCACAACGTGCCCCTCTTGAGAGAGATCTAGTTAGACATTGCCACTGACTGACTTAATTAGCTAGAAGTAAGTAATAAAGGGAGCCACCGAACAGACGTTGTTCTGTGCACATTGCGTTCACTGGCAAATCAGGTACGAAAATTTTAGAAGTTGTATCAGAATCAGAAGAAACTTTATTCACATGAACCATACAAGAGGTATTAGTGCGCGTCGACATTTTTTAAACTGCCACCGTATTGGATTCACGGCCACATACTGAGAAGATCCGGCGAAAGAAAGTCGGCGGGATTGTCTTTTTTCAATTAAATTAAAATTATAAGTAACATTATTTGCATATCTAAAAACATGCAATGGATTTAAATGCAAATTTCAAGAAGGATTATATGCATAATACAGAAGGTAGTCCGTCCCTGCGAAGTTGAGTCTACATACAATAAGTAATAGAAGTATCTACTGCTACTATCCAAGCTCGAAAATTTAAAAAAATGTGTGAATATTTGCTACTCTTTTACTCAAAAACTACTAAGTAGATATTGATGAAACTTTAGTGCCCCTTTAGGGATTGGTTTAAAACCTATGGTGTTATTTTTTCTGTTTTTAAAAGGGCAGCGAAGAAGCACACGGCTCTCGTGAGGGTATGAGACCACCGTGAAGACACCGTTGATGTAACAAGTGCATCATTGTCCTGTGGCAAGGATGTTGGCCTTTTGTGCAAGTTTACCAGCTTCTCTACCTTATGGACCTTAACATGACAGACCTTACCCGCGCAAGTTGCTGCAGAACACACTATCACCAGCGGTCTTGTTGGTAATGACCTAAGTTGTAACCTGTGCTCGCCTCTCAGTGGGTGCCTGGTAGGAATCGTATGGTCTATTCTACTCAGCAGACTCGGACCAATACGGGAGATAAAGTGTTACCTTCGGCTAATGGCGTATGTTCTGGTTGTATTTGTCGTTTACACCTGCAAATTAATATTAATCGTAGAGCTTTTAGTGATAGGGCAACATTTGGAATTTATCTATACTTAGAAAATAGTATCTTCACGCCCATATCCCCGAAGAGGTAGGCAGAGGCACAACCAGGGCACCCACGACTAGCCGAAGACACTAAGTCCCACAATGTGATAGGTGGCAAGCCTATCGCCAACCGGGCACATATCCTATCCCGAGCAATATTTTTTTTTATTAGAAAATTGGAAAAACCCAATTTTCTTTTTGTTGCCTGACCCGGGATTCGAATCCGGGACCTCATGCAGTCGAGTCCAACAACTGAACCGCTAGACCACAGAGGCGATTTTTTAGAAAATAGTATGTCCTGGCTGATTGATTCATCATCACTGAGCAAAATCTGTTGAAGTTACAGCCATTAAGTTTGGTGAGTAGGGTTGTTCTATTGAGTAAATACCCACTAAGGACGGAATTTTGGGAATTCTACCCCTTAATGGATGAAATAGGGGTTGAAAGTTTGTACAAATTTATAAAAAAAACATGAAACTTTATTTTTGGGCTACTTATTAAAAATGAGTAGATACGTATTAAAGCGTTTATAGAAAGTGGGTAGACTTTATATAAACGCTTTAATACGTATCTACTATCTACTAAGGGGTTTGCCTCTTCAACAGCTGTTTAACGAGTTTAGAGAACAGATAGGTTGGTGGTAATATATCTTTGGTTAAGTTTTGTTATATTACTAACATATCGGTATACATATAGGGTACAATCCAAGGCTGGTATCAAAAGTCACTAAAAACCGGCGGCTCCAGAAGTATCACAGATGCGTTGCCGACCTTTAAGGAATGAGTACGCTCTTTTCTTGAAGGTTCCTAAGTCATAATTGTTTGGGAATACCACCCTCGGTAACTGATTCCACAAAGGTGTTATACGGAGTAAAAAATGTCTTCGGAATCGCACAGTTGTAGATCGCCATGCATCGAGATGATGGGCATGATATCTTAAGCTCTGACGCGATGTCCGAAGGTGGAAATTAGCGGCTAGAATTAAACCAAACAACTCCTCAGAGCATTCCCCATGATAGATGCGGTAGAGAATATTGAGTGACCCAACATCTCTACGCAACGTCAAGGAATCAAGCCGACTGGTAATTGCCCGGTTATTGACAATTCGAATTGCTCTACGTTGAATGCGGTCAAACAGAAGGAGCTGGTACTGTGGAGCCCCTGCCCAGAGTTGGGAACAGTACTCCATATGAGGCCGAATTTGCCCTTTATATTGTTGTAAGCGATGGGTCGGCTTGAAACACTGTCTTGCTTTACTGAGCACACCAAGTTTTAGAGCCTAATTTAGCCTTCTCCTCCAGATGACCACGAAATTAAACATTACTCGAAATGTCAACGCCGAGTATACCAATCCAGGCTGTGGCAGAACGGCAGGCAGGTTTGGTTTGACACTCGATACTCTCTGCTAATCCAGTAAGGGACGTGGCGTGAAGATATGTAGGTAATATACCATATACATAATATGTATGTGTAGTATAACCCGACCCGAGTTAATAAATGTGCGAAGTATTCTGCGCTGACGGTAAACAGCTAGTGTAGTATAGTGCATATGTGAATAAAATACGTTGTAGCGATTTATATCAACAAAACGTAATCCGTAAGTTAAACATTCGGATTTTGCTTAAAAGTGACGGAGCGTTTTTCATATTTTTAAAAAATGATTAGAATTAACTATCGAATATGGGCAACCGGTGTTAGCAATCTTACTAATCGTTTAAAATACTACCACCCGAAATAAAAAAGACTCGTTTCTTGAATATAGGAACCGGGCATCAATATACTGGGTAACTTTGAAAGAACCGGCCAAATTTAATATAAGGGAGTAAAGAGTTATTTGTAAGTTTGCAAAAATGCTTCACTTATTGTCACGCTATATCGTACCGAGTACGAGTCATGACGTCACCAGCCTAATGCGACCGCGGTCGGTGGAAACCAGTTTAATACTTGTTTAGTTGTAACAATGCATCTTATATTTTGCCACGGATTTTTTTTTTAATTTTAGTTTTTTCATAAAACAAAAGTGTTATCGATTCCAAACCATTTCTCAAAACTTGGCAGGTGCTTTGATGTAACAATGTATTTAAAACGATATGTCACTAACTTATTACCTCTAAGTGAATTCCCTATTCAATTTTGGTAAATAACTTATTTTGTTCAAAGTTTCCAATATTTCTTAATTCAATATTGCAACAAAACTAAAAGACTCACGAGATTAATTTAACATGTATTAAATAAAGTTTGTAACAACTTTAAAGAAGACAGCGCACTGATAGGATAACTTTAAATAACCTGAACATGGTATAAGTTTAGATAACAACTCGCAAAACTGCATTTTAAAACTAGAAAATGTTGTTTTCTCCAAGTTATTTTCTTTGTACAGTCGCTGACAAAACCTATATGTATAGTTCCTGGTCCAATGTTCGGATTCCGAACGTCGGAAGAACCCCAATAATATTGAGTGACGACACAAGGCAAAGACAAATTAAACATTTTTTTAAAGCCCTAAAAACCAATATGCAATGTAGCTAAAAAAAATCTTAACCACATCAGCTATCAAAGAAATATGGGTGCGTGTACTGTACTGTGTGTTTAGGTGTGAGAAGTTATACTTCGTTATAGCGTTATTAACAAAAAGATCCAAAACAAAAAATACAAAAGTCGCACTTGTTTGAAACTGAAATAAGTTTGTAAATGTAGAAACATGTTTCTAAAGCAGGCAACTTAATTTTGTTACCTTTCTATTACAGATGCGCTCGCGTTTTAAAATTTCACTTTAATTTTTTTTGTAACGCACCTAAAGAAGTACAACTTCAAACAAATTCACAAAGAAATCGGTACATTTATTTCGGTGTTATGGTGACACAAACACAATACACAGACACGGAAATATATATTTTTTTTTCTTCGTAAGATAACAATAAATTTAACCTTTGGTTAAATATTGAGACTAGTATACTTCCTTCACTTTAACCGACTCCAAAAGGACAAAAGTTGCCATCCGATGTGTTTTCACTAAAAGAGAGTTTTCCTACGAAGAAAATTCACTTTAACGTGTATACGAAGTCGTTGGCAACAGCTAATTTTCAATACGTGTGTGTACTCGATGACGTGGTCGTGATGTTAGAACCAGTTTTTAAGAGTATTAGAAACAATATATTAACTTAACTTGTATTTTCCACAATATATATTTTATCATTATATACTTTTTATATACGTTCTAGAATGGAATTCCTCCAAACACCAACTATAAAAAGTAAAGAAACTTATAAAGTTTTGTTTGGTTTTAGTTTTTATTTTGTTTTATGATTATTAGTTTTATAGTGCCAGAATTATAGTTTTTATCGAAACATTCTGTTGATCGTCGAAGCTACGAACACAATTTAATGAAAATGGATTAAGCTTTGTAGAGTTCATTAGTTCTCCTGCGATTATTATCAGGATGAAAGATATCTTTCTGCTTGACACACTATGTTTTGTTCAGCCATTTTAACTTGTACACTTAATATACATACATTCAAATACACACACTTTCGTAGTACTTATCATGATTTTTTTGAACATGGATATCTACAAAATGTTAACCTTATCATAAATTGTATTTGTTCAAAACTACTGCAGAAGCATAAAAGTTCCAATCCTTAGCAGTAATAATAAATAAAAAAGGGGAAAACATTTTTTTCCTGTTTACGGGATAACATTTCTCAGGTTGCTATAGATGAGGTGAAATACGGCCTTCTTAGGGTGGAGTTTTTTTTATTTAAGTAAAGTTCGTCAATGTTTAGATCGACGAATTTGAAGAAAATTTTATTCTATAAAGTTTTTAATGCAAGTCAATACTTTTCAACTTACCCCTACCGATATGTTTAAAATTTTAAACAAATAAAACAACATTTTCATATGACTTTTATCTATCTATCGACACAACACAAAGTTGTAGCTTAATAAAGTCTATTCTTAATTGTCGAAACTAAAATTAAATGTTTCAAGATGAAATAACCCAAAACTTATGTACATTTCCAAGAATTTTTACCTTTCTTGAAGCGCTTAATAAAAGTGGCTGGGCATTAAAGTTAAGAGACCTATGAAAAAAAAAAGATGAGAAAATCAGCCCCCCGTCCCCCGTCCCCCGTGTTGGTCCGGGCTTCTTTGTAGAATAGACCATCTGCATTCCTTGCCAGGCAGCTCGTAAAAGGCGAGCATAAGCTCACCGTCACTAACACCGTGACATCTGACTAGGTGGTAGAGTTTAGCAGCGACTCGCCCGGATTGGTACCACCGCCTTACTTATTTCTGCCGCCATAACATCATGACGTGTTCGGGTTTGAGGGTAAGGTAGCCGGTAAACTTACTTTTGCTCGATGCCTAACATCCCGGCCTCAGGTTGGCAACGCACCATTACCACCTTTGGTGTCTCTAGGCGGCGTCAATTTCTTAACATCAGGAAATCCGTCTGCTTGTTTGCCTTCCAATATCATAAAAAAAAACTACTCTACCATCTCTAGAGAAAATAGTCATAACACTCGTATATATAACTTTTCAGTACAAAAGTTTTTTTCAAATTAGTAAATCTAACAAAAAACTCAACCACTAGGAAAAAATGTAAGGAACCCTTTAAATAAAAGCAACAAACAGCTTAGGGTCAACGTTGTAGTAGAATCTACGAAAAAAATACGAAAACTGTATTAAATTAATAAGCAGTTAACTTTAGTATTGTAATAGAATTCGATATATCTTCTTATTTTGTTTAACGTATGTCAAGAAAAGTGCAAATTATTTTAATGGGAAAAACGGGATAAACAAATGTTAACGGCCAACATAGTTGTAAAATTTGTTTACGGTTTTAAAATAGTAATGTCGTGCCATCTGGTGTTTCAGTACTTTTTAATTACCTTTTGGAATTCAATTCTTTTATAAGCACATCACTGTTTAAAATCTTAAGATTTAATCTAATACGCCTTGTATTTGGTACTCATGATCAACCAAAAAAAACTTAAGTGTTTGCAATATTTCATATATTTTAATTTAATACCTTACATTTTAGTCAAAACGCCGGGGAGGTCCTCAAATGGGCACCAGAATTCCTTAATGGTATTTGAGATACAACAAAGGAGTTATTTTGCTTTATTAAGGGGCCCGACCTCTGGGCGGTATTCTTAGTTAATATTTAGGCGATACCTAGTACCGCTATAAACGTAAAACATTAGAAGAATATGGCAGGCAGGAAAACTTGTCAAATCGAAAAAAATAATTTAATTATAGTTCAAAAGTAGTAAACTGATTATTTTATGTGTAATATTTGGTATTTACCCGTGACACAGTAATGTAATGGCTACAATAATATTCTATTATTATCAAACAGACAAAAACGTATTTATACTTAAGCATCTTGAGTTCGGGAGACACCCGATATGCAATTTTTCGCGGTTGCGCCTCAGTAACAAACGGTGGATGTAGTAGCGTTTTTTTAAATATATTGTAATCATTAAGTAATCTTGCGATTTGTGAATGCTATGTGGGTTTAATACGCTCAAGTAAATACTTAAAATGGCAATATATATATCTGTTCATCTATCTATATTGCGCTGTTTTTAAACTTCGTTTGAGGGTTAAAGGTGTTTGCTTTATCAAAATTATTACAACCATTTTATTGAATGCTTCCTATATTATGTCAAACGATTTTTACCTATTTAAAAAAATACAACATTAACGATGACAAAATTAGTTAGAAAAACTCCAATAGGCAATTGAAGTTATTGTACAGAGGATGCGTAGCCTTGTCATGAGTCAACGCACCGCATGACTGTAGGTATTTAATTTAAAAACAGGGTCGAGTTAAACAATACCGTGCTCGCGACTTCCTCACCATAATATTATATTTACTTTCATGCTAATATTGATATCTCTTATTTTGAAAAAAAAATGATAAAACATAACCATAGATCTCGGGTCTTTAAATACATTTCAAACGTCAAAAACAGCTCACCGATTTAGCAGTGAAAGCGTAACAAACAGACAGACAGAATTTCCTAGTTATAATATTGGTATAATTTTATTCGTTATTGTTTAACTGACAATTTAATGCTCCAAAAAAACAACTCTTGAAAATAACCTAACACCTTTGATGGTTATGTGGCTAGCGTACCTACATAGTAATGCTGATTGTAAAGACTTAGGCTCGGACGCTATCCTAAGTAATGAAAAAGACAAGTGCAAAATTAACGATAATTACATTCATATATACATATATCTTCACGCCAAATCCCTTACGGGGTAGGCCGAGTGTTTTTTTATAATATGTAACGATAATTATTGTTTATTTAATTAGTTGTCAATGTGTTTGCAAATACAAAGTTACAACTAATTTGGCCTCTAAAAGCTTCTTACGTACTAGCAGATTTCCACCGGAGGCCATGGGTAAGTAATTCGATAATACTATCAATTTACTCGGATGATAGCTTGGGACAATCCTGTATTAAGATTCAAGGGATTATGTAACAGGCAAATATGTTCGTTAAGTTTATATATCTTTCCATAGTTATTCAATTATCTTGGAATTACAAACTTCTGACTTTATAATTGTAATCAATTGAAGCGTATTTACGCCCATATCCTCGAAGAGGTAGGCTGAGGCACAACCAGGGCACCCACGACTAGCCGAAGGCACTGAGTCCCACAATGTGATAGGTGGCAAGCCTATTGCCAACCGGGCACATATGCAATCCCGAGTAAAGTTTATTTTATTAGAAAATTGGAAATTACATATTCTCTATTTTTTTGTTGCCCGACCCGGAAATCACACCCGGGATATCACGTAGTCAAGTCCAACACCTAGACCACTAGACCACAGAGGCGATTAAAATTGTAATCAATTGGTTGCTGAAATACCTCGATGGTCGAGAGATCTTCGTACACGCTACAGTGTCGGATTAGAGATTAGGAGCGCCCCAGGCAAACACTTAGTCAGCCAGAAGAGCTAATCAGCGCACTCCCCCGTTCCATGATTACTATGAAATATTGCGCTCCAAAGTTAATGTCTTAAGCGACAAATCACTATTTTTGACACTATAAAATTAATTTGAAAAAAAAATATAAAAACTGAATCGATTATCTTTAAGGTATAATACTTATGTATGTTTATGTTAAATCTGGTGTCGATATTTTCATAATTGAAGTAGACAGTTGGGTTTTGCTTTCAAAAAAGGGTTAACTTTTTGATTTTTTTCTATCAAGCAAAGTAAAATGAATCGTGTTTTGGAAACAATAGTCTTATAAAGCATATTAATGTTAATCTTTTGTTTTTTTGTCACCAAGATCCATGTCAGCAATATAATGTTTTTTTTTCATAGAAAGCAATCTATGCAAAAAAACATTATATTGCTGACGTATTTTAGCATACATGGACCCTTAATTGACGCCTCTCTAGCGAGTGTCTGTATTACTAATTTGTGGTTTCTGATTTTTGAGGCAATCTATAGATCTACTGACTAAAAAACAAAAAAAAAATGTAAGAAATTTAAAATGGCACGAAGTATATTGCCTCGCGGTCGTACTTAATACAAACCATACTCTTGCTTAATCTGGCTTTATTCACATTCTTGCACTTATGTATTTCCACGTCCTTATCCCCGTAAAAATAAGCAGTGGTAAGACCAGCACCCTCACAATTAGCTGACGGTACAGTGTCCCATATGTAATAGGTGGCAAGTCAATTGCCAATAATGCTCTTATTCAGTCCCGAACTGTGTTGTTTTCATTATATAATCAAAGAAAAAACATTTTAATTTGCTCGAGTCAAGAATCCAACCAGAGACCTCCGTTTTTAAAATAAAAAGCGTCTTCACGCCCTGATCGAACCCGTGACCTCTTGAAATCTAGTCCAACAACCAGACTGCTAAATCACGCAGTTTTTAAAAGTAAGAAAATAAATTTAAAGAAAAAAAATGTGAACCGTCACGGGACACTTGGCAGATGTGAAACATCGACATTATTTTGTAAAAGTAATATGCAAAAAATAACAGATTGTGATTGGAACTAAATATGTCATAATGATAAAATAAAATATTACGATAGGAGAGAATCGCACTGTGGATTGCGCATGGCGACGCGTCGCCACACCGTACACACTATTGCATGTAGACTGTATATATTATATATACCATCATATCTGTTTTACGTGCGTCAATAGATGTTTCACATCAAAAAATCTTGGAGTCCGGAGCAGCTCAAATGGCTTTGTCGTAGCTTTATTATTTTCTTCATAAAGTATGTCAAAATTTCTCTCGCCACTGTTAAGGTTATAAAATTAAAATATTGTAAGTAAAATAAAATACTTTAAGGGTCTTTTATATAGTCAAACATACATAAAACCCCCTACAAAAATTATCCCGTTTTGCAACTGGATAAAAAGGGACCTAAAATGAATTGAAAAATGAATAATGCCTTAAAACTCTAACGTATTTAGGGACAATGTCGGCTTACCTCCTTAACCTGCAGCCAATTGCTCTCCAGCTGTTAAACCTTTAGCTTAAGCTTTGTTCATTTAGTTGGTATTATATTACAAAGGTCAAAAGACGGCTTTTTACGGTAAAGGATTTTACGAAAGGAACTTTGGGACATTTTACCAAATTACTCCCCATCTTGGTCTGGGTCCACTGAGTAGAATAGACCATCAGCCTCTATGCCAAGAAGCTCGTAAGAGACGAGCACTGATTCAAATACAGGTCATCACAACAAAACTACTGATGCTAGTAGAGTGCTGTGTAGCTACCTTCTATATTCCTGCCGTTATAATGACTCTGTCATGTTCCAACCCTGTAGCCGGTAGACTTGGACAGTAGGCCTAACATCCTGGCCACAGGATAGCGAGGCACTTGTAACAGCTATGGTAGCTATAGGCCACGATAATCTTGGACCATTAGGAAAGCCGTGTGCTTAATCGCTGGCCTCTCCAATAAAAAATAGACGTGTACTTCTGTACGCGCGTGAGAAGTTATACCCACTTTAAAATAATATTTATACAATCTATAACGAAAAATACATAAATCGCAATTGTATATAACTAAATCACGTGTGTGAATGTAGGAACATGTTTCTAAAGCAGGCAACTTTACTACAGATGTTCGCGCATCCTAAAATTTCGATCTTCGCTTCAACTTTTGTGTGACCTATCTTAAAATTCCACTCTCATCATTTCAATCATCATCATCATAAAGGGTATAACTTCAAAAATGGGATAGACAGGTCCCTGATATGTTATATGCAGTCTACGTATTTAGATTGTATGCAACATGCCGCCTTGGTTCGTTGTTAAACATTGGTTTTATCAACAAATGTTTATCTTGTATTTTGAAAAATGCCTTCAATCAATGAAAGTGCCTATGGTTGACCAAGTGGTGGTAATAATAGTTAAAAGCGACGCAGCAAGAACACATGTAATAGTTTTAGTTGATGACATAGTGCTGGAACTAGTGAAGGAATTTGTATATGTATCTTGGTTGTGCCTTAAAGAGGGATGAAATATAATATATTGAAAGCTTGGATATGGAAAATAGACTGTGTGCATGGAATAGTGGGAATGGAAGGCTAGGTAAGCTTTTTCAAAGCGAGGTTTTGAGACAAAATGCTAATTATTAATATATATATTATTTTTAACTTTACTTTTTTGATTCTGAATGTGGTGTTTTAGGACCGCTTGCACGTTTTCAACTAAATGTTTTAAGTTTCAATATAACCCAGAAGTACTTACTTGCAACCCGAACTAATCAAGGTAAGATTTCATTTGTTTATTTGAAATTCATTTTAAAATACGATTATTACAGCTGTTAAGTACATTGAAACCTTACCGCCTCGTTGGTCGTGTGGCTAGCGAACACGCCTAACTACATCGACCAACTGCGAGGCTCGTGTTCGATTCCCGACGGGGGCAGGCATTTGTGTATCTGCATTTCCGGGTCTGGGTGTTTATTAAATTTATTCTGGTATCTATTTCAGTATTCATTTGTTTGTTCAGAATCGTTGACTAACACCCATAACACAAGCATATAATTTACTTACTTTGGGGTTAGATTCAATTTGTAAGACTTGTCCAGGAATATTAATTTATTTATTTAACAATGGTTAAAATACTTAAATCTAAGATAGCTTCTAATATAGAGTAATTTATCCTTGCTAAAGCTTACCCGAAGTTAAATATTTACAATACTGTACTGGTATTACCATTCTGAAATAAAACTGTTATTACAAGGGCCACTTGCATATTCTTGGGTTAAGTATTTAACTCTATGTTAGCTTGTAACAAGGATTAAATTTCTTCGTATTTGTCATTTTAACTCATAATTAAATTTAACCCCAAGCGACCCTTAGTTAAATAATTTACACAAGGAACGTGTTACTCACCCTTACCTACCGTAAATGTTTCTTTCAATGATAATATAATTACAGTTGAATAAAATGATTTAAATAGAAATTATTGATATGGATATAAAAATTATTAGCGGCACACCATGAGAATCAATCCCATATAACACTTTTAAGGAAAGAACAGAATAAAAATGAATCAAAGCCTTTAATATCACCGGAGACATAATTTCCGGAGACAAAATGAATTTCTTTCGGCAATTGCCAATTTTTTCACGGCTGTCTTGACAATTTGAGGTTTTACCTCATCATTTATCGTATTAACCTTAAATTTCCTAGAAATTTTGAGGCATAGGGATGGGATAAACAAATTGATGAATGAATAAATTACTTGATAGCGCACAAATTGCGGTACATTTTGAACATTAATAATTGTATCTATGGGTTGGTTCATCTGTTAAATTGAGGTCCCAGGTTCGATTACCAGGTCAGGAAATTCAAAAATATGATTTTTCAAGTTTCTAACAACAACTTTGGTAGGGATTGAATAAATGAATGGTTGGTGAGAGGTTTACTATAAGTATATTACATTCTGGGACTTAGTATTTTTATCCAGCTCCACAAACACACACAAAACACACACACTCACACACACACGCACGCACACACACATGCGCACACACACACGCACACACANNNCAAACACACACACACACACACAGAGACACACACTCACAGACACAAACACGCACACACACACATACACACACACACACACACACACACACACAAACGCGCGCGCGCATACACCAATAACACGTGAGAATTCAATTTTTTGTAAAGTCTTTGGTTGTCTTCAGTTTTCTATATCGAATGAGGTTTATCCAACGACGTGGTATCCATTGCTGTGTCATATCTTCCTTCGCGTTATCCTCGGTCACCCACGAGCAATCAGCCCTACCGGGTGAGACCACCAGAGAGATGCATCAGCTCTAAGTGGTCAGCGCGCTGGAACATATTGGTGCTCTGCTTCCTGATTAGGGCGTCTAGTGTCTCCATCAACAGGTCCCTCTGAATAACTGTATTCTGACAAATCTAGGGGCTTTTACGACTTTTTCCCAAGTCGAAAAATGGAATTGTTGGAGTGTCGTTATTTGTTAATGGGCTATCAGCGGATACCAAATTGGAGCGGGTTATGTTAGTTTTGACATATTTGTTTTACAGCACCCCAGTGTGGTCTTCAGAGTTGAGACCAAATTAACGAAGATTCAATCGTGATCTCCAGCTATTTAAACTATTGGGACCAGGGGATTGGTTGAAAGTTGAAATAAAACTGTGGAAGGGTTTTCCCTTTTGCTTTATTCGGACTTACCGCTGGTCTTCATTTTGCAAGCCAATTGAGACGTAAAGAGAGGTTTGTTTTGCAATTTTTAATTTAATTCTTGGCAGACATTGAGACAGAGAGAGACCGCATTATCAGCATATAGTGCTAATAAGCAGCTCCTCCCACGGAAATATCACCCGTGTAGTTTGAATACAACGCAGGCAATAGGCAACTGCCCTGGGGTACCTCTGCGGAGATGGTGGGCTCAAAAGATAGAGCATCTTCCACCAATATGCGGAAACAGCGGTCTTTCTAAAATGAAGCTATCGCCCGTACTATACAGAGAGAAATTTGATTTAAGAGCAGTTTGTAGAAAAGACCCTCGTGCCAAATACGATCGAACGCCTTCTCCATGTGGAGGAATACAACCACGGTCTGTTCGTTTTTATTGAAAGCAACTGTCCTAAGATGTAAGTAAGTAACTTCAGGGTTAAATCCCCAAACAAATAGGTAGAGACACAACTAGGGCACCCACGACTACCCACAAAGCCAAGCCAAGGACACAAAAGAGTGGACATAGTCAGATCAGTCTAACAATGCGATCTGACCATGGATACCTGCCCCAAAATACTAAATGCCAAAACCTAAAGAAAGAATAAAAGAAACATAAATATTTTAGCAGCAAAACTTTAAACGGCATATCTTTATCTGTAGATAGGTAATTGTTTTGGCGTTAGTGACTCAGGCTGATAAAATGGATAAGATCTGACCAAGGTGACATAAGGCTTAAAGCTGTATACTTGGCCATTATAAAATACTCCCCGTGTTGGTCTGGGCTCCTTTGCAAACTAGACCATCTGCTTTCCTGCCAGGCAGCTCGTAATAGGTGAGCATAGGCTTACCGTCACTAACACCGTGACATCTGACTAGCTGGTAGAGTTTCGCAGCGACTCACCCGGATTGGTACCACCGCCTTACCTACTTCTGCCGCCATAACGTCATGACGTGTTCCGGTTAGGAGGGTAAGGTAGCCGGTAAACTTACTTTTGATCGAGGCCTAACATCCCGGTCTCAGGTTGGCATCGCACCATTACCACCGTTGGTTTCTCTAGGCGGCGTGAATTTCTTGCCATCATGAAGACACAACGTTCCACAATGTGATAGGTGGCAAGCATATCACCAATCACGCACACATCCAATTTCGATTATCTTAATTAGAACATAGGAAAACCACATTTTCTTTTTCTTGCCTGACCGATAATAGAACCTCATGGAGTCAAGTCCAATACCTGGACCGCTAGACTACTAACGCAAGACATAACATGTACAAATCTTAATAACAGGAGAGAGACTAGCCGAAGACACTAAGTCCCACAATGTGATAGGTGGCAAGCCTATTGCCAACCGGGCACATATGCAATCCCGAGCAAAGTTTATTTATTAGAAAATTGGAAATTCTATATTCTCTATTTTTTTGTTACCCGACCCGGGATTCGAACCCAGGACCTCATGAAGTCAAGACAAACATTTGTATCGCTAGACCACGGAGGCGACGAAAAACGGACGGGAAATTTATCTATGTTTATTAAAATACGAACACGAATCCGTCAAGTAAGAAACATCATCACAAATGCTGCAGCCTAGTAAAATTTAATATAATAGTATTTAATAACCCTAGTATTATTTCAGTAATATAACTTGATTAGGTTAAAAAATCGTATTGAAATTGAAAAACAGTATTGAATTTAGTCAACCATAATATTTTATTATTTTTATATGGCTTTTATGAAAATCCACAAAGGGCCAGATTACTCCGTTCATAAGCAATTTTATGAAATATGGGCATTTACCCTTTGAACACTCCTGACTAAAATAACCATTTATAAACTCACCGCACACGAGTCCTTCGAATACGAAGGGGTTCTAAATCATGTGTATTTTCTAATACCGACTTACTACATTTTTTTACGAAGGAAAACAATCTGAATTATTTCCTGATGGCCTGAGGCCTAACATCCCGGCCTCAGGTTGGCAGCGCACCATTACCACCTTTGGTGTCTTTAGGTGGCGTGAATTTCTTAACATCAGAAAATCCGTCTGCTTGTTTGCCTTCCAATATCATAAAAAAAGACTACCTAATCCTCCAAACCGGAAGACGTC
Source organism: Calephelis virginiensis (assembly GCA_002245475.1). Taxonomy (NCBI): domain Eukaryota; kingdom Metazoa; phylum Arthropoda; class Insecta; order Lepidoptera; family Riodinidae; genus Calephelis; species Calephelis virginiensis. The sequence continues at coordinate 15,185 of NJDC01009702.1, forward strand.
AACGGTAAGTGCTGACGTTATAGCGACAGGAATGAATAAGGCGTTAGTACCAATCCGGGCGAGTCGCTGCGATACTACCACCTAGTAAGAAATAAATACTACAAAAAAATTTAAACACTCGTTGAACTTATGTAGTGTTTACACTATCTGAAATTGAATTCTCAGCGAATAGTATACAAAAAAATTGGGATATGTGAATTTGTGATTCATTGTACAGTGATTGTGACTTTTTATTTATTTACGTATGTTATTAGAAAGATCTTTTATTTCTTAACCGATTTCAAAACAATTTTTTTATTTATTTGAAAGAGTGTAATAGTTGGTCCCTTGCCACTAAGTCTGATGATGCAATCCTAGGGAAATCAAGGAAAATGCTTAATTTTTGTATACGTAGCTTATGAAAACTTGTTGTTTTTTGCAGGTTTACTGTAGGAAGTGGGAAAGGCTGGTTAACCTATTAAGGCGATGGGTAACTTCACTACATTAATCAAAAAACGACCAAAATGGACTAATTTTAATCATTTATTGTTATTTTTTTATTTATTACATTTACTAGTTAATATGTACTTACAGTGAAGTTGAATAAAGGTGAAAAGTTGTGACCGTCTAAAATACTGAAGGAAATGCTTTAACAAAAAACGTAAATATAAATATATATATAAAAAAAATTAATCCCCATTTTAGGTAGTCATCGCATCACGCCTAAACGGATTTACCAATTTTGCTAAGTCTTTTTTGTTGTGTTGCTTATTATCAGGAAACATAAAAAAAGTATCTTCACGCCCATATCCCTGAAGTGGAAGGCAGAGGCACAACCAGGGCAACCAAAGATACTAAGTCTTACAATGTGATAGGTGGCAAGCCAACCGGTCACATATCCTATCCCGAGCAACATTTTTTTTATTTTCCTAATAAAAAAAATGTTGCTCGGAAAAACCCTTAAGAAAAGAAAAACCGGAAAAAATGTAGGGAAATTGGGAAAAACAGTATTTTTTTTTCATACAAACTCTTAGTATTATTGTTAATGTCAAGTGATGTGAAGTTCGTCGGGTCCGCTAGTATTTCATAAAAATTAATTTTTAAAAAATTAAGCGCAATAAAACTGTTAAAACGAACTCGATAGATTTTGTAGCGGTTTGAACCTTTTTTCCGAAATGATCCCGACATAGTTCCACAACAATTTTATCAAAATTCTACCAGTAGTTTTGAAATATAGGTACGTAATAATGTATGAATGTTTGGTTGATTAACTATAAGCATAAATCAAAAACCACTAAGCGGGTCGCAATAAAATCAATATGAGACCGGCTCGAAGACGTGACCTACTTTTTCAGAAAATAATCATCAAAATCCTTTTTGGAAGTATAATCGTGTAATAAACATATAGAAGAACTAGCTGTTACCCGCGGCTTCGCTCGCGAAAAATTTAGATGTAAGCTATCCTATCTTTCAAGTTAGACCATACTGCACACACAAATTTGACAATGAAATGGAAACAAAAATTTATTTCTTATTTTAGACGCAAAACGCGTAAAATACGACACTTTAATTCGCCCGTTTCAGAAACCGTAAGCTCCAATTAAAAATTAAAATCTAATTAGAAATTTAAATTGTAAGCTTGAAAATTAATTGCTTACCACTTTTACAGTGGATTTGGGAACATAATTCAGTAAAACCTTCAATGTGTCATAATATAATTTCATATTATACTCACATATAATGTTTATATGATTGTCTGTCTGTGATTATGTCTAACAGACACGATTTATGAATGAGCTTATTTATTATTTTATATACTAGCTGTCCTAGCGCACTTCATTCCATCCCGTTGTGTTTGTATTTATTATTACTAGTGGTCGCCCATTGGTCGAAATTTGACCATAATAAATTTTAATATCTTGTTGATAAGAACGCAATCTTCATTTCTTAAGACCAACTACTTTGTTTCCTAAATAGTTAGTGCGCCATCTGTGATATTTTATCGTTAACATTAATAATGTTTGTTGGTGTGAGTGTCAAATGCATGGTAGTGTGGGTAATATTTTATTTATTGATTTACTGTACTTTATAAGCATTATTATTGCAAAATATTAGCGTTTTAAATTTCTCTTACACATATAATATAAAGTGTGCCAAATTTCATACTCTTCCGTCAGCGCGATTTTCGTAAAAATAGGTCAAAGTTTTGGCATCTCATATAGATTATTAGTATTAAAGAGTACGGGTCAAATCCCGAGGATCATGCCTCTTATTCATTAAGATTACCTAAGTTCCGCAAGGCCGACAGTCTCTAGAAACTGTAAAATGTATTTGGGATTTATCAGTTTAATATCCTGGGGACTTGTTATGAGTCAACCCAAAAGTATTTTTCTTTCTTACTTAAGTACTGGCCAATTACAGAGTATAATAATATGCAATTCCGTTGCATTTGCTTAAAAGCAAGCTCTATAGTCAGGCTCTTCTGCTAGGCTCATCCTGTTTAAATGTTGATTTAGTCGGCAGTGTCATGTTAACGCTCGGACTAAAATCCTGAGCTTTTTTCGTTGCATGCTCATTGCAATCAACGTAAATTTGGTGCTAAACCCTGCGACAAGTGACACAACTTTTAGCCAGTTTGCCACGCTTTCCTGTCGGGTCCAAATCCTGAGCTAACTTCTAGAAACGCTTCTGGTAATCATACATACCGGTTTAGGTCCTGTGGGGGGTGCATTGCATCTGAGTCCCTTCTAGCCAGTTTGTCTGCACATCCATTTCCCTAACTTATATGTGTCCAGGAACCATTCAAAGAGTTACTTCGTTGTTTTCTCCAAGCTTATTTAAGACTTGAGCATATTCAAATGTGAGCTTGGATTTAAACTCTACGTATTGCAGTGCTTTTAGAGTTGCCTGACTGTCCCACAGTATAATGATATGCTTATGACTTTCATGAGCGGCTTAAGTTTTCTTGAGCACACACCAAGATAGCATATATTTCGGCCTGATATACAGTACCTTAAAAACCTAATTCGATGGATTTTGGTACTCTTTTAAGCCATTATTCTCTGCTGGTTGAAGTAATATCGTACAGTATTTTGAAACTGTATTTTATTATCATGGTATCCGAAGGCATCGGTCTTTAGAAATGAAGATTACCAGCCACATTTATCTAATTGCGCGTAGCATAGTTAGCTCAGCTTCCCACTGTACGTGAATGTGTAGGTGGGACAAGTTAAGAATCGCTTCCAGCGCTTGTGCGGGAGATGAATAGAATGTAACCGTAGCCTTGTAGCAGATAATTCTTTGAAGGCTCAATAGGGTTGTTTGGCATATTACTAGGGCCGGTCTGCTGTTCCAGACTATTGGTCTTACTATGGCCGTATAAATCTATATAACAGCTTTAGGTTTGTGACCCCTTTTAGGCCCCAGTAATTTGAAGCAAACCTGCTCTGCCCACATTGCATTTTCAACCTTCCTTACTACCTAATGTATGTGAGAATTTCTGGTTAATATCTGGTCTAGAGTAAAGCCCAAATGTTTAATTTTTTTAGAAAAATGTATAGTCATTCCAAAGAAAGACGGCTCTTTCAGATTATCCACTGAGCGCCTCTTAGCAAATGAAACCATAACAGTTTCTTCGGCATTGATAGAAAGTTCCACTTCTTTGCAGCACCGTTCCACTATACATAAGCCTGATTTCAGGAAGTGATTCAGTTAAGTAACTGAATCTATTACTGAGAGAGATAGGGTGTCTTTTACTGAGGTCATCAAGTCTGAGTCCTTGTGTTTCGAAGCAAGCATCATTAATTTTTTGTAGCAGCTTGTCCACTACAACTGACCACATACGTGGAAAAACTACTCCACCTTATGGACAACTACTAGTAATGCAGTCCACGATAGTCACATCAAATGAAGTAGGTGACCCTATGAGTCAACTCATACGCCCGACTTAGGGATAAAAGTGATCTTGATCCTAGTCCAGATAACTAATAGGTATCCCCACAAGTGGCAGGATGATATTACGGCTATTTTGAAGTAGCGCCGGGCAAATGCCATTCTTTCACCCAGATTTAAAAGGTTTGAAGCTTTTTACGGTCCACTGTACTTGGCGAGGTCTGAATATGGAAGGGACTATCCTCCATTCTGCTGGCTTAAACGTTTGTGCACCCCCTAGAGTGCCCGATTTAAATACACTTTGAGGTCGTTACAAAACGATCGTCAAATTTGTGGCTCTTGGGTTCCAAAACGAGTTTACACATTGAGTTCAATGTAAATTATTTTTTTTTAATTAAAAAAAAACTAAATGTATTAAATTTTCAATGCCAAATGTGGCAAATGAGGCACGTAGATACCAACGTACAGCTTAATGGGAACAAGCTGAACCTTTGCCATGAATTGGTATAGTTGTGTTCGGTAAGTTACGTGTCGAAATCTATAACATTTTTGGTCTAAAACTTTGTTGTTCTTAGTTACTAAAAGAGGCGCTTTTCAAAGTTTTCATAAAAATCATTTACAGAGACGTTAGCGAGTATAGTAAACTTGACAAGCCATAAACGCATGGTACTAAGGGCTCTGGACATTGTAGATTCTATTACGTTTTTAGGAATAACAATTGATAACCTCTTATTGAGAACTGATGACAAAAGTTGCAGTATGATCATCGTTCAACACCGAAAGGTGATTAGTCAGCAAGAAGTCAAAAGGGAACTTACCTCTCAGGTTTGTGTTAGTGTACTCCATGAAGTATGATGTACGACGCTACCGTCGCAGCCATTTAGCAGCTGCGTTTGTTGGTCTTGGCAGTACTCTATGAGGGATGCCAGCTGAGTCGTTGGATTGAGCCTCTGTCCGAGCTTATCTGGAAGGTATGTCGAGCGTTTGGTTTGTATGGGAAAACTTAAAATGTTGTTTTTACTAGTTTTCCTTAACTTTTAAAAATTCCCTGGGCTTCCAGAAGTAATTCAAAACCAAAATTAGCCAAATCGGACCAGCTGTTCTCAAGTCTTAGCGAGACTAACGACCAGCAATTGGTTTTAACATTTGCTGTTCGTTAAGCTAAAAATGCTAAAATCACTTTTTAATAATTATAAACTTAATTTAAGTAAAGAAATCATGGTTGCCTCGGAGTTTGATTCGCCGTTTTTTTTTTCCTGAATGCCATGTTTTGGAATCGGTGGTAGTAAAGGCACATAGGTAGTAGGCCTGGTTGCCGGGGAGTTCGTTTTGCCGTTTCTTCTCCTAACTGGCTATGGCTAGAAACGGGGGTAGAGTACAGTAGATAGGATTAAAATTAATCTACCTTTAAAATTATTTGTAATAAATTATGAGAAGCTTATTAAACATATAAATAAAATATTTATTAAAAATATAAATAAGTTTTGTGATTTAAATGTTATAACGTATATAAATATTTAATTTCTATAAAGTTAATAAATATTTGTACATCACAGTATGGTATCATATGTTGGTATACTTAAATATCTTCGTAACAACTTAATAATACACACAATTTCATTTTTATTTTTATTTATTTATAAGAAGATTACTAGCCGACCTGGCGAACTTCGTATCGCTTGACATTAACAGCTATTAAAAAAACGAAGTATTGTTTTTATTATTTTTTTCAGGCGGGATGCGATGAACAGGGGAAATTGGTATTCATTTTTATATAATAAATATATTTTATATTTATAGACTTAAAACTCCGATTCAAAATATAAGTTTATTTTTTCAAAATTCTATTCCCAAAGGAGTATAATGGTGATGAAATTTTACATTAAAATTATTTTGAAATTATCTAAACTATTCTACACTCACGACATCGAGGGAGACTGCTATTAAGGAATAAACAATAAATATATGAGTTTTAAATAGTAGAAACATTCACTTTGAACGCACTGTAGTCTTTTTAGCGAAATTTAATGATTCTGTCTCAAGGTCAGAAATTAGTAAATTTATAAAGCTTATTTACGACTCGCTGATCGTCTCTAAGATAGGCAGCAACTGTGAGACTACTATGAAATTTTTATGATGGCATCGGAACTGTCGAAAATTTCTGTAGAGTTACTCTTAAATTTCGATTTTATACAATTGGAAACTGAAATTGGATATATCAATTTACATATTCTTGAACACAGTCTAGCGGATTAACGTTTCGTTCCAAAAAAAATCAACGAATCCGATTTTCAATTTCTTGCTTATTGTTAACAAAATGTTGATAATTCGCTAATATTGTGTTCAAAACTACCTAGGTACCTGAAGTGATATATCCAATTACAATTTCCTATGTTGGATAAATCGAGGTTCAAGAGTAAGCCTACAGGTTACTAATATAAATTGTCACAATAATTAGGTATTTAAAATGTGTGGTTCAATTGTTTCCGGCAAGACGTTTTCATGATGTAGCCTAGCAATATATTATAAATATTTGATAGTGCCTGAATTTACGCCAGATCGAAACTTGACTATACGCTATTCGCTGGGTGCGTAACGCATAGTGGGGGACACAAAAGTGATGTCAGCGCCCGCTGCGGACAATACAGAACTATGGGATGCTCTTTTATTATCTACAAACATATCTAACAATAACACGTATGTCAGTTTAATTAAATAAATAAAATGAAATGGGTCATCAAAGTTGTTGTGTAGTCGATTGCAAAAATACTAGTAAGAACAGTAATTGTCAATTTTATTTGTTTCTCATAGGTATATTACTCCAGGAGGATTTATTTGCTTGAAATCAAAAGTAGCTGGTGGTCTAAAATCTGACTCTCAAACGACAATTGAAACAGGTTTATTGGTCCTTCTAGAAGATGGTGACATTGTTTTGGCTGATAAAGTTTTTCCGGAAATTAAAACAGTTATCGATGCAAGTGGATAAAAATTAAAAACGGTTATGCCACCTTTTCTAGAGAAAAATTTTAATTTACAATACAAGAGACTCAAGAAACTTACAGCATAGCAAAAGTAAGAATTCATGTTGAACGGATAATGCAACTACTAAGACTTTATCAAGTATTAAATAAATTTCCTAAAAATCTATTTCATTGTGTAGATGACATCATACATACATGCTGTGTTTTGGTAAATATACAACCACCTATAATTTCCAACAAAAAAATTAAGAATATAATTAATTGTACAAAATACTTGATGTTTTTTAATGAATTGATTAATTTATTCGTTTTTTTGGTCCATGTAACTACTAACATTGTAATTGAATAAAATATGTAAATAAATATTCTTAAACGTAAACAAACATTAATGAATAATTTTAAACATTAAGTAACACTTAATAAAGCTTTGCTTTTTATATAATATTAATATTTATATACCTATATTGAACAATATTAAGTATAACATCTTATTAATTAAAATATAATCATTCCGATGGATTAATAATGTTTTTTCCTGTAAAAACTCGCACTTGTTTTTTTACTACTTACTTTTTTTAGCTGACCCACGGAAAAAAAAATAACTTAATATTCACTCTGTGTAATAATATATTACATTTCACATTGAAAAAAAAATGTTTTCAAGTTAATTTAATTTTTTCAATAACTATTTGACATCCAATACATGTTTATTTTCTCAAAAAAGAGTCACCGTAAGTTCTATCATTAGATCGCGCTGGGGTCACGCACCCAGCGAATATCGAAAACCATAGATTTAGGATGTAATTCTAAACACAATATTGGTATAATGTGTTAAGTAATTCAAGCGTAATCATGGAAGTACCTAATTAAAAGTTGTAATATGTTATTATGAAATGAATTACAAATTAACAAATCAAATGTAAACTCGATAATTGTCGTCTCTGTGGTCGGTATCAGACTTGACTTCTTGAGGTTTGACTGTACTGTACTTTACTGTTATATTTCATTGAAACGCTTATTGGAATTTTATGACGAACAAACTAAATGTAAAGATTACAATAGACCGGGTTACAATATTACAACAATACAAAGTTTTGTGGAAGGCAGCCTAAATTTGACCCACACCAGACGTTCAACAACCAAGGAATACATAATATATTCTTTAGTTCAATTCAACAACTATCGACAAACAGAGTATATATTATCTGTGTTGCCATAAATACAGCATTACTTATCATTTTATTACAACAAGTGCTACCAGTAAAACATTTAATTTCATTTTCACAATGGAACCCTAAATATGAAACGTTGAGGGTGCTAGCTAATTCAATTCATAAAGCTTGTGACATGTGGAAGGCAAATTGGAAGAGAGAGAATATAAAACCTTATCAAGGCGTGTTCAAATTGTCTTAAAATGTACGATGATACCATAATGAAATTCAATTTATGACATCTATTCCCGTTTTCCGCTAGTGATGAGGAAAATGGAGCCATTTTGTCGATCGAATGACGATTCGTATTCATGTTTTTGGGTTCACGTTAACTAATATTTAATGTTCATGATATTTTCTTGGTATATTTTATTATAAGACAGGGGACAAGTACACGGCTCTCCTTATGTGTAGTCTAAGCAAAAATCGCAGCTAAATACCATAGATTTTGTAAGTACGTTTTTGTCCTGGGGTCGAAGTGTTAGGCAAATTGTGCAAGTCTACTAAACGCCCTAACCGGAAGATAATACTGTTACTACAGCAACAGGAAAATAAAATGTCGGCCGCAAATATAATAAGTTTACTACCAACTCGACCCTCCAGTAGGCAACACGACAATAGGTGGCGCTAGTGAGCAATATTCCAAGAACCATCAGTAGGAAAATGAGGTCGTTTCCGATGCGACTGAAATGGGATGATGATACATACTTAATAACAATATCAATTATACTGACTTGTAATGTGCCCCGTTGGCGACAGGCTGGCCAACTATTACATTGTGGGACTTAGTGTCTTCGGTTGGGCGTGAGTGCCCTGGTGCCTAATTATTCGGGGATATGGGCGTAAAGATACTTTTTATAATTTGTAATCTACCTACTACTACTATCATATACTAAATACACGTATTCCACTTTTCTTTTTTTATGTTATAGGAAGGCAAACAAGCAGACGGATTTCCTAATGATAAGAAATTCACGCCGCCTAGAGACACCAAAGATTTTAATGAAGCGTTGCCAACCTGAGGTCCGGATATTAGGCCTCGAGCAAAAGAGCTAAAGTAAGTTTACCGGCTACCTTACCCTCCGAACCGGAACACGTCATGACGTTATGGCGGCAGGAATAGGTAAGGCGGTGGTACCAATCCGGGCGAGTCGCTGCGAAACTCTTCCACCTAGTCAGATGTCACGGTGTTAGTGATGATAAGCCTATGCTCGCCTTTACGAGCTGCCTGGCAAGAAAGGCAGATGGTATATTCTGTAAAGGAGCCCGGACCAACCATAATCATCATATATCATACTTTAACCTACTCTAAAAAAGAAGAAAGTTAACAGTAATTGGATGGTTTGATTCCGTACTCCCCATAATATATATGGGAGCGATATTCTTCGATGTGGCCAAGCCGTTTGATAAGGTTTGGTACAACGGCCTAATCTATAAGCTCTACGAAATGGGCGTGCCAGACAGACTACTACTCATCGTACGAGACTGCTTGTCAAATCGTAAATTCAGATTTCGTGTAGAAGGGACTCACTCTAGTAGCCGACCGCCGCGCGTCCATGTAACGGATAAGATCCAGTCGTGACCCGGGTACAATCAAAATGTTCGGCAGGACGATTCCTTGGGAAAATTCAACAAAATACCTAGGGGTCACTCTAGACAAAAATATGTTATTCGAACCGTATATTTCGCGTGTCACAAACAAGGCTAAGTTCGTACTTAGCCGTCTCTATTATCTAATTAATAAAAACAGTAAAATGTCAGTTCGTAACAAAGTGACGCTTTACAAAACATGTGTTGGACCTATATTAGCTTACGGTAGTGTAGTCATCACACATACCTTCCCGGCCCATCTTACAAAGTTACAAGTAGTTCAGAATGATATGTTCATGCGAGCTGCCACCGGTGCTCCATTGTAACGGTAACGGCTGCCCACCCGAACCCGGCGTTAGCACCCGTGTGTGACTACACACTGGCCGCGAATGTGCCCACCAATCATAGAAGACCTCGCCACGTGCTATCGGATCCTTCGAATCCGATAACCGCGGCAAACGCTACACTCACTCCCAACCCGAACACAAATTCACAAAACCGAGGTCTACCGAGAGACAGCCCTTGTTGCTGGAGTTGTAGGGAACAGTCCAATCCATTTAAATAATGATGTCTCGGGCTGAGCACTCTACTCGGCCCAAAATAGACCGGTGAAGTTGTAAAAACCTCGCGGTTAGCAACAAAGAAGCCATTCAAAAAAAAATAGGATTAGAGCTGTCGAAAATTTCTTGTTACTGACGTAAATTACCGTAATAATAACTTAAAACATACGCTTTAATTGTATCCAGCAAGAGGTTTTCAAGATATAGCTTAATCTAATCTTAATAGACGAATTTTTGTACTGGTCTCGAATGGTTCAATACAGACGCAAGAACCCTCAGATCCCAACCTGTGGTTAACATCATCCATAATTAATCACCGTTTTATCTAAAGGCGGCACATATTTCCTAAAGAAAATGTCTGCTTACTCGCATTTCAATCTCAAAAAAAGTTTTCGAAATTGCTAGTCACGCTCAATTTGATATATTGTGTTTCCACACGAACAGCAAGCATATTTCATTTCCAAGGAATGTTCTGCCTTTAGATATTTGAACAGGATGGCAGTTTTTGTTTAACCGGGACAAATACACTACCCAATCGCTTCGATTGTTTGCCGAGCGACGAATCTGTGTTTGATGACCTGTAATTCCTGTGTTTAACTTCGGCTCGAGAAAGAACTTGATTTTTTAATTTAGGATAAATTGATAAAATTACATTTATCCCAACAAGAGACACATAGATATCTAAGCACGCAATGATGAAGACGTAATGTGTTTATATATATGGGGATAAACACAAAAGACGGGCAAGAGACGAGTGTATGCTTGCTACCCGCTGCTCCCCGCTTCGAAACCGTCGCGTTTATTCTAACTTTACGTACAATTA
>NJDC01009702.1:26233-45488 GCA_002245475.1 Calephelis virginiensis
GGCGAGTAGTACCTATACACAGCGCGCATTGTTTACGTATAGCGCCGCAGGTAATAAATCATGTCCTTGACGTAATCACCCGAAGATTCGGGAAGCGTCTATTGTGTTGGATTGTATGAGAAGTTTCTCGAACCATGGGCATAGCAGTATATAAGGAGGCATCGAGCCGCGACCCGCCAGTTCAATTTCGGAAGCGAAATCGAAGCGATCTCTACTAACGTGAAGAAGAATTATTTCAGCGAATACAGCGAGGACATTGGACCAGTGATTTTACTTAGCGATTCGGATTCTGTTAAGAGGATTTTTGTGGAAGCTTTCAATAAACGTCTTCTACGTTACAAACGGCATTTTATTACCCATAGCTCGTAACAATATATATGGGGATAAACACAAAAGACGGGCAAGAGACGAGTGTATGCTTGCTACCCGCTGCTCCCCGCTTCGAAACCGTCGCGTTTATTCTAACTTTACGTACAATTAAATAAAAATCTAGTGTCTGTTTGCAATGATAAAATAACCTCTTTTTACTACAAACATATGCCTCGTTTGTCGAGTATCTAGCGACACCACCAACCGCGAGTCTCGGTTTCGATTCCTGACGGGGGCTGAGAGGGGTGTGACGAACATTTAGATGTCTGCATTTAAGGGTCTGGGTGTCCTTGTTAAATTTGTTCTCGCATCTATTTAAGTATTTTTATGTATTAGTATCGTTGACTAACACCCACAAAACAAGCATATAATTTGCTTACTTTGGGATTAGATTTAATTTGTATAACTGGTCCAGGGATATTTATTATTATTATTTATATGAGTATTTACATTAAAATGATATTGTTCACGTTTTTGTCTGTCTGTCTGTTTGTGTCGGCTAATCTCGGAAACGGCTGGACCTTTATTGATGGAAGCTTCACTGGCAGATAGCTGAATTTATAAGAGGAACTTAAGCTACTTTATTTTAGACTTTATTTTGAAATTCAATGCGGACGAAGTCGTAGGCACAGCTAGTAAATAATGTGCTGTACAGAACCTTTAACATGAGTTACTACGGATTACGTTCGGTAAGTTACGAGTCGAAATCTATGACACTTTTGGTCTAAAAATGTGTTTCTCTTAGTTACCAAAAGAGGCGCTGTTCAATGTTTTCATACGAATAATTTACAGAGACGGTAGCTAGTGTAGTAAACTTGACAAGCCGTAAACTCATGGTAAGGGCTCAGAATATGTTCAAATGAAATTGCCGCTGAACTTACGCCAGACCTGGGCAGTACTCTATACGGTAACATAATTTTAGCGTAACGTGTCGCTAACAATTTCAATAATAATGCAGATGTAATCTTGCTAAACTTCACCGCTATGCTTCGGTATAGTGAGTTTAGATAGTAGGGGACTTTTCTCAACTACGCTTTTACTGTTGCAACCTATTACGAGTCCGGTAATCCGTTCAAAGTCCCGAAAGGTAAGAAGTTCAAACAGGGCACTTACGACTCGCTGAAGTCTCTGTTCCACAAAATGACAGGAGGCAAACTTATCGCCAACCGGGCACATATTCTATCCCGAGCGACGTTGCTTTATTACAAAATTAAAAAACACAGTTTCTTGTTAGTTCCCGGGCCCGGGGATCAAACCCGGAGTCATCTTTGACACCACAAAGGAGAGGGATTGTTTATTATTGTTAACTTGTGTCAACAATAACATTAAATGTTATCGATTGGTTCAGTAGATTCGCAGTGATTGGCGTTCATAATACAGACAGACAAACGAATCTTCAATGTTTTTTCTAATAGGAATATGTTCAAAAAAATGTTCATAATCAACACTATTCAAAGAAAATGTTCTGAATTATCTTTTGTAGCGTCATTTTCGTCTTAATGTTGGAAAAAGGAGAAATGCATTGTGAGAGCTCAGAGTTGAAAACTGTAAGTAGATTACAGTTTTTAACTGTGATTTTTTTTTTAAATATTACACATTTTTAGGGAATTGCCTTTACAATAACATAAACTCTAAAATCTGCTTGTACTCAATGAAAACAAAATGTGGGTAGTTAGATGCTTTTAAGAAAAACTCATAAAGATACCTTTTTATTACAACAGTTAGAAGACATACATACACACTCACATTCATATAAGTTCACACACATAGTTGTATGCGTGTAACTATTTCTATGAACATATAAAATGTTAAGACTCACACACTCAAACATACGTTTATCTTCAATACATGTACACTAACACACAAACACTGCACAGTGATTACAAGTTTTACCATCAAATTTACAGTTTCTTAATTTTTTTTGTTCACTATTTGTTATTATATAAATCATATGATAGTCACTTATAATTTTGTACAGCGTCCCTATACCGGCTGGCGTAGCGGAGAGCCTGGTGAGGTACAAGTCCATGTACTTATAAGCGTATTTTATGTAAGTTTAGACACCAGTCTTTCACATAAGAAAAGGTCTTAATTTGCATTTAAGCGGATCAACATTTTATTTTGTTCAAGTTAAGAAATCAGTTTTTGTGAAAAGTAATAAATGAAAATAAATGATATTAAAAAAAATAAGCAATAAAAAAATAAATGAAATAAAAAATAAAAAAAGTAAAAAAAGTCCAATATTCTGTAGTTTTATTAAGAATATAAATATAATTATAAATATTTCATTTTTTTATTAAAAAACAAAAAACCTAAGATACAGATCTATCGGTGCTCTGTTAAATAAAGTCTATTCCAGTCCTTTTTTCATATCTCGTATGTTAGGTAAACGATGTAATATTGTTTCTTTTTTATTTTGCATTACCTACGAAATAAAATTAATTATAAATGAAATGTCATTGATAAAATTCTTAAGCATTATACACACTGAGCCCGGGCTGCCGACATAGCCCGCCGACTTAACCCGGCTATATAAAAAGCATCATGTCGACAACATTTGTTACCCGCCGACATGTTGGCGTCTTGCGGACGTACCCCAGTGGGCAGCACTTATTTGGCCGGCGACACTCGAGCTGTAGTAACATGCTTGTATTTTCTACAATATGGAATGGGACGACGAAAATACTCTTACGTTAATTAATCTTTGTCGTGCGAATGAAATAACCACCAAATCACCCAGATCATAACAGTCGACCAATACTTTTCGACTCATTGAAGAAAATAGCAAACAATTTTAACACAAATATATCAGAAATAGAAAGAAAAATTAAAAATTTGACAAGTCAGTTTCATAGAGATAAAAAAAAATTACTGAATTAAGAAAATATAAGTTCCGGTACAGATCAGGTATACAGGTCTTGATTACTCTAATAACTGCGACTCAATAAACTAGGTGTAATCCAACAGCTTCGTATCCTTTGGAGGGATCCAGCAATCATAATTTCACAAGCTACTATCAACAGATCACTGGCATCCACCATATTAATTTTTATTTATATTTACTGAATTATCCAAGATACACCACACAAATTATATGAATGACATAACTATCCTACTAAGTGGTAGAGTTCTGCAGCAAGTTGCGCGGATTTGTACCACCGCTTTATCTATTCCTGCTCGAGGCCTACCATCAAGGCCACAGGTTGACAACGCACGATTACCACCTTTGGTGTCTCTAGGCGGCGAAAATGTCTTACCATCAGAAGATCAGTCTGCTTGTTTGCCTTCCAATATCATAAAAATAACATTTTCGGCATTTGGCAATCACCTCTGTGAATACTATTGTTCTGTGACAATCATTAACTGTCAAATAAGTTCCTCATCTCAAGCCGCCGACATGCCGCCGTCAAACGTTTCCGACTTGCAATGATTAAAGCCACCAACTAACCCGCCGATTAAAAATTGTCGGCATAATTCAGCGGCCCGGTGGGCTCATTGTGTATTGCGCTTTAAATCTCAGTATTTATATTTAACTACAGTTGTAACTGCAACTAAAATTCGTCTTCAAATAATAAAAAGATTAAATATCAGAAACTCTAACTGATAATTAAATGTAAATTGTATCAGCTAGACATTAAATTTGAATTTTCATTTTTGAAGAGGATTTTCTTTCCGTCACGCTTCTACTTTTCATTAACATACTAATAAAAATGATGCATACTTAATAAGCCAATGTAAATTTGGAACGAATCCAGAATAATCAATCCTTTGAGTAAAATTTAGAGTCGGATTGAATTATTTATTTAAGAACTAGCGTTTGACTGCAACTTCTCGTGTATATTAATTTTATACAGATTAAGTGGTACCCTGTTAATATAATATGATAATAAAAAACGGATTGCACTCCGGAAATGCAGGTAGAAGTAAAAACTTGAATATTAACGTTGTACATTTTTGATATTTTGGAATGGTTAGGGAATAATTTTGCATGAATTGCTTTAACTATGAGCATGAAAGTACAATCATTTATGTGGTAGAATACAATATTCATTTATTGCGCTATCGTACACAAACATGACAACACGAACATTCACCCAAGCGCCCTGGGCCGTCTTATTTCCGCAAGCGCCCTGCGCAGTCTTACGAATTTTCGATCAGGTCACGTGTCCTGACACGAGTTTAGAAGTTTTTTACCCATTCCGAAAAAAGTGCGCAACGCCGCTAAATAAGTTTTTGTAATTTAAAACACAAGTTAAAGTTGGATAAAATTATATATAGCATCCCTGTCCCGGCAAACTCCATTCCTCCCTTTCTGTTTGCATGGGAAAGCTTCAAATGTTGTTTTTCCTGGTTTCCTCGCAGTTTTTCCCATCTTCCTCATCTTTTAAACCATCCCTGAACTTCAACAAATAATTCAAACCCATAATTAGTTAAATCGGTCCAGGTGTTCTCGAATTTTAGCGAGACTAACATACAGCAACTTATTTTTATATTTAAGAAGATTTCATTTTATTCCAAGGCACTTTATACCTTTTCATACCATTATATTTTATTCTACTATACAGGGTATCATTAGAAGTTAGGAAGCCAGAGTGTGGTAACCATACTCACAATGTAGTTTATTTAAAAAATCTTTCGGCAATTTTATTTGCAGTTAGATTAGGCGTTAAGAAAGCGTTGGGGGGACAAGGGTCCAAGCATTATCGTTGTTGTGGCGGAGGAGGGGCTAAGTGACCGGGGTCAAGGTACGGCTCCGGTGAAACTAATTGGTCTAGAGAAGCCTCAGTACTATGCCCAAGAGGGGTACGAGGAGCGGATACAGGTTGGTAGGCCATTTGGCCCATTTGGTTTGGCGGCTTCTAGACCCGCGGAGGAAAAAAATGGGCTTTCTATCTTGCCCATTCAGTCGAGATGGGGTTGCGGCAAGTACGGGGGTGCCTGTCACCACTGAAACCCTGAAGTGACGTACGCTGTGTCTTCATGCACCACTTTTGACGCTATGCGACCTCCTGTTGAGAGGGGCTGTCTGATGGGGATCGACAGACCTAGTACTGCCGGGGCAGTGGAAGTGTGCAAAAGCGTCCCCGCAGCCTCGGTACTTTGCGAAGGGGAGGACACCGTGTGGTTTTTAGTTCGGATCGGTGATGACCCATCACTTCCGCCGAAAGTAGCGGGTATCCATGAGAATTTCCACATGTGAAAAAATGGCGTTAAGTAAGTCTAGTAAAGCCTTATTTACGGCTTATTGCGGTGCTATTAGTGGACATAGGGTTGCTAACACTGACAACATGTAGTAATATATTTCAATTTTGTCGAATAGCAAAAAAAATATACTGGGTGTACAAGCGGATATCAGACATCACCGGATACCTGGTGATGCGGGTTTTATCTTCGAAATATCACCGCACGGAGATTCGCAGAGTGGTGACAGTGTTATACCGTGCAGTTTCTGTATACAACATAAAATTTTCAATACAAAGCATCTGCATCACTGCAGTGAGGCCACAATAACCCAAGATGTGTAGAGTGACATCTAACTAAGAGACAGAAGTCCTGGAGTGATTTTTACCCGGTTACGGTTTGTTTTATTTCAATATTCACGTGACCGGTAATTTTTGCGGTCACGCTGCCCCCGCGGTTGAAATTATCGCCCGCAAACTTGACGGTTGATAATCGCGCAGCCGGCAGTTGCAAGACGAGCGGTTAAATAATTAGTTGAGGTCTAAACCGCTATGAATACACACTATATGAAATATGAAACTTGCTGTTGCTGGATTTAGTTACGATCAGTAAGTATAAACCTACTTTACTGATCGTACCTAAATCCGGTATCCAGAAATCAGCGCTAAGTTTCAAAATACCTCGAGAGTTCCTTTCCCCGTGTTGGTTCGGACTCCTTTGCAGTAGAACATCTGCCTTCCTGCCAGGCAGCTCGTAAATCGCGAGCATAGGCTTACCGTCACTACCACCGTGACATCCTACTAGGTGGTAGAGTTTCGCAGCGACTCGCCCGGATTGGTAACACCGCCTCACCTATTCCTGCCACCATAATGTCCAATAATTGCCGTTGACGTGTTCCTGTTCAGAGGGTAAGGTAGCCGGTAAACTTACTTTTGCTTTAGGCCTAACATCTCGGTCTCAGGTTGGCAACGCACCATTACCACCTTTGTTGTCTCTAGGCGGCGTGAATTTCTTACCATTGGGAAATCCGTATGCTTGTTTGCCTTCCATTATCATAAAAAAAGAGAAACGAAAGTTATGGCCAATATAAATGTGAATTTCATCTGAAACGATGAAGTCCTTTAGTAGGTACTCAGAACTGTGTATCTATAGAGCATAACTACCCGCGTTTACGGTAAAGACAGTAATTACGAATTTCGCTACTGAACTTGAATCCTCAGTAGCTCAAAATGGTTAGAGCATAGGCTTGACGCGAAAGGTTACAGATTCAAATCCTAACTGGAGCAAATTTTTTTCTTTCTTTAAAATTTGAGGATATTTTAAACTTCATTGCTATAAGCGAACGCGCTTATGTGGAATCATGATACCTTCTTTTTGGCTTCTAAAATCCGACAGTCATATCGTACATGAGGAAGAAAACTCAATCAAAAGACAATACCGAGCCCTTACTTCGGTATTTTTGTGATACCGAACACCGAACATAGTGCTTAATTAAAATACGGTTCGGTAGAATACCGAACGCTTAGCAACCATGGCCCGGAGTGTAGGGCAGCTGGTGGCCTTGCACAATTGACTACCCCACGCAACGACGCACTTACATACATACATACATACACATCTTCACGCCAAGTCCGTAACGGGGTAGGTAAAGAGTATAGAATGCCAGACCTCACGAACCTGTCTTGCTTCCTTCACATTCATTACCCTTTTCATACAAACACGCCGGTTTCGGAGACTCTTGACACCACCCTCGGATAAGATACGGTGTCTATACGCTGTGGTTATCTCTTACCATCAGGGGAGTTGCGTGCTTGTTCGCTATATTTTGCCATAAAAAATAGTAGGTACCGTTTGTTGTTTTGTTACTCAAAAAACAAGACTTCTAAATTAAATAAATACGAGAAGGGCTTTTTGAAGTAATTCCACAGCGGTAGAAAGACTGTATAGCCCATGTACTAAAAATCAAAGACAAAAGGTTTAACAAAAAGATAGGATTAAAATTAATCTAATTTTAAAATTATTTGTAATATACTATAAAGCTTATTAAAAATATAAATAATTCCTGCGATTTAAATGTTAGGATGAATATAAATATTTAATTTGTATAAATTCAATTAAATATTTGCACACTATAATGTGGTAGAAGATGTTGGTATGCTTAAATATATTTGTTACAACTTTTTATTAGTAAATTAATTTATAAAATTAATAAATTTTACTTATTTCAAATTTTTTATATTTTATAGAAATGCATGACGAAATACAAATTTTGAGTATTCAAGATCTATCTGACAAAATTAATTTTTAAAAATACAAGTGTTGCTTTTTATGCATATCAATTTTGTATTAATTCGTTCTAAATACACATGTTCCGATTTTCTACTGTAACTTATAAGTATCGGTAATAGATTTTATTAACATTCTTCGATAATGGCACCACAATATTTATGAACTCAATAAACTCACAACATTGCTAACGTCAGTCTCGGAGATTAAAAAATAGGCTACAGTATAAAATGATCGCCCGCCAAACGATCGCTGGTCGCAGAGTGCGTAGTCGCAACCTGCTGAGGCGACGGGCGATCGCCAACCGCTCAATTTTACAGGCAGACGACCCTGTGAGACGACCGCTGCCGCGGGAACCGCAAACAACCACGGGCGCTGCGGGTGAAAATCGCGTCGTGAAAAGTGATTTTATTTTAATCTACATTTTACAGAACCTGCGGGACCGCAACCGATGCGGACGCCAGTAAAAACCGCCGTGAGTTCTTAGACTAAAAGTCAGCCTTGACGGCCTCGTTCGCGTTGGTCGTTTGGTAAGCGTACACATATAACTCCACCGACAAAATTCAAAAACACTCGGGTTCGATTACCAAAGGGGGCAGGCATTTGTGTGATGAACATTTAAATGTCTGAATTTCTGGGTCTGGGTGTATATTAAATTAAATTTCCGCGTTTCTGTGTTTCTATCGTAAACTAACACAAGTATATAATTTGCTTACTTTGAGGAAAGATGTAAAATAAGCCTTTATTTTGCTAATTCCGCGTAAGCAGTGTAACCGTTGTGGCAAATAATCCTCCAAACGACACAGAATGTGACAAGCCTAACTGACGTTCCCACCACCCACCTCCGCGACCAGAACACGACTATAGGAAGAGCTCGGGAAACAATATAAATTGTCACGTTCTTTACATGTGACAACCCTACCTAAAGTTCCCACCTCCCACCTCCGCGACCAGATCACAAATAGAGTCCGAACACGGTACGGTCGAATTCCTGAGGATGCCTCGGTGTAGAGGCGAAACGTACGTCGAGTGCGATTTGGTGTTCTCTGTGGTGAGTGCTTCGACAAAGTTGGCGAAGGACGTGACAAGTGGTTTTGTTTCCCGTGTTCGGACTCTATTTGTGATCTGGTCGCGGAGGTGGGAGGTGGGAACTTTAGGTAGGGTTGTCACATGTAAAGAACGTGACAATTTATATTGTTTCCCGAGCTCTTCCTATAGTCGTGTTCTGGTCGCGGAGGTGGGTGGTGGGAACGTCAGTTAGGCTTGTCACATTCTGTGTCGTTTGGAGGATTATTTGCCACAACGGTTACACTGCTTACGCGGAATTAGCAAAATAAAGGCTTATTTTACATCTTTTATAATGGATTTCCGCAAAGTAACGCCTGATTCAATAAAATACTTTGAGGAAATTCCCCCGTAATATTTATTTATTTGATTGTTATTTTATTCTTTTAATCTTCATTTCATTTCTTTTTTATTCATTAGGGATTAAATTCATTTTTCGTAATTTGTGCCAGGTTTATTGTTTATTTGATTATTATTATTTCATTATTCTCTAATACCGTCCCGAAATCTTTTATTATTTTATTTCAATAAAATTTTTATATGTAATTAAAATTGGCGAAGGTATGATTTTTTCCATTTTATTTTTGCTATAAAAAGATATTGGAAAATTCAAAGCAAATATAAAACGAGGCACTTCACATTTTAATTACATCGATTGTTTATTTTAAAACATTTTCACTTTCACTTTGATTTATACGGCCGTTTATGTAGTTTATAAATTACAAACAAAATTGCGTTTCGATCTCCGACCAGTTTATTGCATCTGCCTGAATAAACTTCAGCTTTTAATTGAGTTCAGAGCTTGCACCGATTTTAACCCATGGTCAACCCTGGTGATGTTTAATCTATCACCACTTCATTTATTTACCAGACGGGTTTATAGCTTAATTATTTTCTATGAGGGATGATACCTATTTTATTTTGGTTGCAGTGCTCGCCATGTTCCTGATGCTGGTTGGCTGGCAGATTATCCATTAAACTTGTATTAGTAAGATGGTTTTAAATCACGACAAAGTTGCGACACACTCCGTCGCTAGACTGGCTTTGCATGATAAATTCAGTGTCATTTTAATGCCCTTCCTGAAGTCCGGGATGCGTTCTCGTGCGACTCATATGTAGGCAAAGTGCATTCGGATCTGCGAGACCCCAGGAGAATTACAATATAACGTTCCATGTGTTTATACGTTAGTACTATTTTCATTCTTTTAATAATATACTAAAATAATAGTTACTTATTTCAGACAGCAAAATCCATCCCCATAAATGATTAAATACAAGTTTAAAATTGAAAATCATAACTCATGTTTAAAATTTCAACAAAAAAAAAACAATAATTCAATTGAAATTTAAAATCAGGATAATAATATCGCCTCTGTGGTCTAGCGGTCCGGGTGTTGGACTTAACTGCATGAGGTCCCAGGTTCGAATCCCGGGTCGGCCAACAAAAAGAAAATTGGATTTTTCCAATTTTCTAATTAAATAAAAATGTTGGTCGGGATTGGAAATGTGCCCGGTTGGCGATAGGCTTGTCACCTATCACATTGTGGGACTTAGTGTCTTCGGCTAATCGTGGGTGCCCTGGTTGTGCCTCTGCCTAACTCTTCGGGGATATGGGCATGAAGATACTAACTAACTTATTATAATAATATTCAATATTTATAAAAAAAATAAACAATTATTATGAAAATAAATATACAATTTAAAACTAGACACTTATAAAACACAGAATGCACGATACAAAAAATAATTTATTTAAAATCAAAATAATATTTTTTTTTGTTATGATGAAAAGGGTAATGAATGAGAAGGAAGACAGACAGGTTTGTCAGGATCGTGAGGTCTGGTACTCGATACTCTCTGCCTACCCCGTAAGGGACTTGGCGTGAAGATATGTGTGGATGTATGTAAGTATGTATGCGTACAAAAAGACGTACATTAGGTACTGAAAGTGTTTTTAGATTGCTTTGTCTTGCTGGGCTGGGAATCGAGATTTTTCTGTGTCAATTAGTCTAGAAGGCTTTTTATTATACACGCCAAGAGCTATTCCAATAAAAATTAAACCCGGTTAAGACACTTATTTATAGATTTTGCCTAGGCAAAAAAAATCCCAAAATAAAATTTATTTACAGCCGTTTCGAATGATCGAGCATGTTAAATTTTGTACCTTAAATTGTGTGACTGCAGAGGACAAAGAAAACCAAACCAAGTGGTATTTCAGGTCGAAAATTCTCAAAAGAGTACAAAAAAAACGTAACTCGAAAGCTATAATAAGATAATAAGATTTTTCATAATCGCGGAACAAGATATAGGAGTGATTCGGATACCCCACAAGGAATCTAAAACAATAGTTGATGTCAACCTTCGGTCCCTGTATATATATTTTTTTTAATTTTAAACTAATTTGTTGCTAACCTCGCGGTTTTTACAACTAGCTTTGGTCCCTGTATAAGGTAAAGTCTGTCTGATCATCTGTATTTTACGCTTTAAACCGCTGAACTGACTTTGGCATGCATATAATTACTCCTTATAGGCCACAACTTTCAAAGCGGCCGCGTTCCGATCCGGTGGTAGATTTATTATTATATAGACCCGTCACAAGTGCCTCTTGTAGGTTTATGTGAAATAAAATAAAGATGAAAGAGAGTTTTAGCGCCATCAAGAGAAAAGATTTTTCATAATTATTGAATTTCGTGTTTATATTGAGTGAAATTAGTTAATTTTCGTCGCGTTTTGTACAATTTTGTTCAGTGAAAGAGCACAAATGAAATAATCATGAGGAAATTAGCATATCGTGTATTTCCTCGTTGCCGCTAAATCTCAGTACATGAGCTTGAATAATGAGGCCACCGCTTTACCCAAGACCCTGACATGACTTTTTGACGACTTATGACTTATGACTAATTTTGATGCGGATATTTTTTTGAAAAGTTATATAATCGAGATGGTTTTTAGATCATTTTTAATTTTAAATTTGCAATTATTTTTGTTATTTCATAAGCGTAATCGCTTTCATTTTTATAAAAGTCAAAATTTGTTTAATATCTATGAAGGCAATTTTAAATTTGTGCTAACAAACATTTTAATATTAGCTTTTGATATTACGAATTATGATTTCACACCGTAACAAAAGATAAAAGAGAAACCACGATGTTAATAAACCCGAAAAATTTAATAAACTGGTAAGACTCCTTTATTCCTTACAAACGCGACTAACTTTGTGCATTACTTAGTTTTAATTTCAGCTTCGAAATATGGGACACGAATTTGAACGACCAATTAGGTATTTAAGATGAGGATTAGACCATAAACTAAAACGCAGAATATTCAGAACTCTGCGATTTAATTATCTGAAACTTCGCATATCGTAATTGTTGTTATTTTAAAGAACATTGAGTTATAAGTATAACCTTTATGCTCTTGCTTATATTGTGGTGGTAATTATTAAAATTACATCATGATATTTCAATAACATCATGAGTTGTTTAAGTTACTGAAACATGATATTTTCAAAGAACTTACTTGACTTTTGTAGTCCTTATGAAGACATTACACCATCGTAACCCTAGAATACTCAATCATCGCCCTGGAGGCCGCAATTATTACGAAAAAATTATGTAATAATTTTTTCGTAATAATTTCAAATCGTCCGACCTCTGCAACTTGCGCGTTTATCTCAACTCTGTACATACCGCGACGCGATGGATAGTGGTCGCGCGTCTTGCAGGCTCTCGTCTTACAGTTATGGAGCCTTATGCGATCCTTAGTATTAAAGGTATTTTTTTTTTGTAGACTTCTTCATGATTATAAGAGTTTTAGAATTGATTGGTGTTAAATTTATTTATTAAAATGTATATTTTTTTAACAGATGAATCCAAATGATAGACTAATAGAGAAATAGTTGGTGGAAGAGGACTCTGGTAGTGAAAATCCGAATGGTAGTGTTCGTCTTCTAAATGGAAAACTATTTAAAAGTCGAAATTTTATAAAAAAGGACAAAGAAGCATGTGTAACCCCTGTGCTGCAAAAAAAGACGCATGATTGTATGTTACTATACTAAATGTAGCAAACCATTTTGTTTGGACATCGATCGCCTAATTGGTTCTCTATTATAAAAAATAAAAAGGCTGATTATAAAATTATGTGCTATAGACATTGTGATACTAACTTTTAGTTTTTAAAGTCTTCTCATCATACTGATATTGTTCTTTTAGAAAAATGATAAGTTTTAAGATTTTTATCTAAAAAATATATTTTTTACTCTTTTGGTATCTCTGTTTTGCCTAAAAAAGTTACGTAAGTATTAAGTTTACTGCACCATTTAAGACTGTGTAGATTAAGAAAAGATATTTTTTCTTATAATATTTAAAAAAGCATAAGTTGTTCCCCCGTGTTGGTCCGGGCTCAGCCGTGTTGGTCCGGGCTCCTTTGTAGAATAGACCATCTGCCTTCCTGTGCCAGGCAGCTTGTAAAAGGCGAGCATAGGCTTGCCGTCACTAGCACCGTGACCTCTGACTAGGTGGTAGAATTTCGTAGCGACTCACCCGGATTGGTACCACCGCCTTACCTATTCCTGCCGCCATAACCTCATGACGTGTTCTGGTTCAGAGGGTAAGGTAGCCGGTAAACTTTCTTTTGCTCGAGGCCTAACATCTCGGCCTCTGGTTGGCAACGCACCATTACCACCTTTGGTGTCTGCTTGTTTGCCTTCCAATGTCATAAAAAAATACTTTTCAATATTTTAATAAAAACTTCTAAAAAACTATTTAATTTCTAAAAGTAGCCTCCCAAGCGATGATAAGTGTAAAGCAGTAAAAAAGTTACATTAGTACTCTAGGGTTGAATCCTTTTTGTTCTGACCATAGATTTCTGGTTCTATGGTTTTGACTTACTATTTATATGTATTTTTTTTCTGATATTGGAATGCAAACAAGCATACGGGTTTCCTGATGGTAAGAAATTGACGCCGCCTACAGACACCAAAGATGGTAATGGTGCGTTGCCAACATGAGGCCGGGTTGTTAAGCCTCGAGAAAATGTAAGTTTATCGGCTACCTTATTCTCCGAACTGGAACACGTCAACGGCAAGCAATGAAGCTATCGACCAAGAATAGGTAAGGCGGTGGTTTCGACCCGGGCGAGTTGTTGCGAAACTCTAGCACCTAGTCAGATGTCACGGTGTTAGTAATGGAAAGCCTATGCTCGCCTTTTAGGAGCTGCCTTGCAGGAAGGCAGCTGGTCTATTCCACGAAGGAGCCCGGACCAACACGGGAAATAAACTTTACAAAATATATCGAACGAAATCGAGGGTTTGTATTATGATCATACAATTAGCTATGTCAACTGGTTCATTCGTACGAATGTACATAAAAATAAATACAATTCAAAATATTGGTTTCCTTTTTTAGGAGAATTTCGTCGTTAAAAAATTTGATTGCAAAGTTTTTTGACATTGTAAATCAGGATACTGTATAAAACTTTAAGAAAAGTCATTACATAGACATAACCTAGATATCGATATTTACCCCAAAGGGTGCTCTTTGGGGTAGGCCTATGTCCAGCAGTGGACGTCCTCCGGCTGATGATGATGACACCACGTAAATTCTTGTCATGTAAATTCACGTAAAAGCAGCCAAGTGCGAGTCAAACTTGACCATGAAGAGTTCCGTAGCAGGAATAGCCATGAAGCAATCATAATATAAAAGCTTTTTAGTTCTTTTTACACAAACTATACGGTTGTTGCGGTTTACGAAAAATTTAATTACATACACGTGTTTTTGACTAATATGAATTAAATTAAAAAAACGACGTCCTAACGTTGACGTTACTGCACAATTTACTGTCTCAAACCTAAGATGTTTAGGTGTTAACCAAAAATGAGTGCGTTTAGTCAAATAATAAGTAATATAAATATCCAGTTTGAAATATTTCGCATTAAGTAAATTTAAACAAAAGCCAAAACAGCAACTCAAACGCTGGTTATCCGACCAAATTTAAATGACTACAAAAAAGCGGCGTTTTCATACATAAGTCATTCTATATCAAATCATCTGAAAAAAAATTGTTGCCGTCTCATTTTAGATTTTGGTATAACTTTAAGAAACTCTTCTCTAGGGTCCTAAAAAACAAAATTTACACGAGTTTGGTTTTTACAAGTGCTTGTTTTCGCCTATTTAAATAAAGACTTTTAAAAATCTATATTTTTTAAGTTTTAAGCGCCGGGTGCAGGAGAGGTCTTCGTCGCCGAGACCGACGGCGACGGTGTAATGTAGCGTCCTGTGAGTTGGTGTTGTTTGGATTGGGAGGCTTGCGTCAGCTGCGGTTATTCGATCCGAAGGATACGATAGGACATGGTGGGTATTCTTAATATCAAAGACAATATATGGAACGGCTTATGTTGAACAGTTGCGCGATCATCATAACTATCTATTGACATTGATATACAACAATTTTATTTGTGGGAGTTACGGTACCTATTAAAAAACCTACTTACTAGATCTTGATTAAACAATTCTGTAAAAGATTACATGGTGATGTACATCACATATTTTTTAATTTTCTGGCCAGAACGGCTATAAGAGTTTTGGTTGATAATGTAGTGTTGGAGTAAGTGAATGAAATTGTATAATATCTTGGTTGTGCTTTTAGATGGGAGGTACACCATGGGTGTTGAGAGGAGAGTGTGTGCAGGGAATAGTGTGAATAGAGCGTTGGGTAAGCTATTTCAAAGCGAGTTTTTGACTCAAAAAGCTAGAGGTGCTTTGCATAATTCTGTGCTTATCCCAACGTTATTATATGTAAGCGAGAGTTGAGTATGTAAGAAAAAGCATGAAAGTAGGATAAATACGGTCGAAATGAGAGAGCTACGGAAAATCTGTGGCGTAACGCTCGCTGACCGCATTCGTAACAGTGAGGTTAAAGAAAGAGTGGGATTGAAAGAAAGTGTTGGTGTTAAAATGCGAAAGGGCATGCTCCGCTGTATCGGTCATGTGAAAAGAATGACAAATTGACAACAATGTACAATGCTAATGTGGATGTATGTAGATACCTGGGGAGACCAAAGTTGACATTCCACGATCAGATCACTCGGATATTATCCGAGGGTTTAGTCTAGAGTCTCCGAAGCCGGCGTGTTTGTATGAAAAGGGTAATTAATGTGAAGGAAGCTAGACAGGTTTGTCAAGACCTTGAGATCTGGCACTCGATACTCTCTGCCTACCCCGTAAGGGACTTGACGTGAAGATATGTATGTATGTATGTATTTAACAAGTTACAGGGGATAACACTATACCACTTTGGAGGTGTCTCTTAACAAAACTTTTTAGATATAAAAAAGATAGTAGAAACGTTAATATCTAATTTTAAAGACCTATCCAAAGCTGCCCCACACTTATGGATTTCATAAAAAAAATTGAGTTTTAGTTCTGAGTATGGAGAGTTTCCCTGTCACTGTTTTTTTTTTATTTCTATTTATAAATTTTGTTGCAGTTCACAAAATACATCTACTTACAAAATTTGAAGGCATAGCTCTTATAGTTTCGGAAAAAAAGTGGCTGTGACATGAGGACGAACAAACTGACATAATGAATCTAAGGGTTCCGTGTTTTATCTTTGGCTACGGACCCTAAAAACAGGCTGTTTTTTTTTTAATATTAACCATCGACTTTTTCTTTGTATTGTAGCAATTTTAATCTTATCGAATCGTGCTGTGCATAATTAATTCTGAAAGATAAATTTCAGAAATGTATGTGTAGAATAGAGATTTGATATTCTAAATGTGAAATGATATGATTCAGTGATCCATATCTCAAAACAGATCCGGATACTGATGTCTGTATCTTGAGACTCCTACACCTTCCCTATTATGAATGAAAATTTCCGTTTTAGTGTGACTGCTGAACCAAAATGTATTTGAGCGCTGCGTCAGGGGTGACAAACTCAAACTCAAAATCTATTTATTCACATGGATCTATACAAGATTCTTGTGACGCGTCTATATAATTCTAAAACCTACTACTAGATCGGAACGCGGTCACACACTGAGAAGATCCGGCGAAAAAAACTCAGCTTGCTTGTCTTTTTTTTTATAAATCTAATTTGCAAATGTTTATTACAATTTACAATTAATTTGTAGATATTGGTATGAGAAGCAATTAATCCCAAGCCGTCCTGTCTTCTAAATATTCTGAAATCTTATAATAACGTCATTACGTTTTATAAGTTTTATTTACGACCCGAACGCACGAAAAACAGACATTAGGTTTTTTACCGATTGGAAAATTAGGACGTCTGCGCCATTGTGAACATTGTGACATGTCTCGTCAATGAATACGACATTATCCTAGTTATAATTTTTTTTGCTTCTCTCAAAAACTTATCCGTTTTAAAATTATGTCGTATAATTCTAATAAAATTTTTCTTTTGTCTGTTTTTATACGAAAAACCAATATCTTTTAAGATTTTTGTTAAAGCAGTTTTACCCCCGCTTAACAGTCCAGCTTCTCTTAACGATGCCAAAAGTTTCTTCCTTAAAAATCAACGTTATTTCTTAACAAAATATACACTTTCCAATTTTTATTGTTGCCCGACCCAGGGATTGAACCCAGGACCTCAAGAAGTTAAGTCCGGACGCCCGCTAGACCACAGAGGCAACTGTAATTATTCTTTTAGTTTTTAGACGCTCAACGCAATTTAAAAACGCAATTTAAAAGTAAAAACGTAATATCCTAATCGATTTCTTCGTCATTTCTAAATGATTTAAAAAAAATCGTTTTGTAATTTAAAAGAGCATACATCCAAGGTGGTCCCATTTGCAACTAAGCTGAATTTGATAGCAATTCTACTGAAATCGAGGAACATTACATTACATTGACTTAATTTCTTGCGACCTATTACATTGTGATACTAAGTGTCTTCGGCTGGTCGTGGGTTCCCTGGTTGTGCCTCTGCCTACCTTTTGGGGGATATGGGCGTGAAGATACCTTTTTTTAAGCAATAAAGTTTTTCATAGGTCTAGGTAGTTGACTAAGTAATATATGTATGCTCCCAATGCCTCGACCTAGTTTCAATTTTGTAGTCCTAACGTTGTGGGGATTACATCCCGAATGGAGGAAATCCACTCGTCCGCTTCGTGTCATATCTACCTAAGTACTGCATAAGTTCCGTTTTACCCATTTTTAATATACTCGTACTAGTAATATGTTTCCACTATGTAGCAGACATTACGTAGTGGAAAAAAATAATTTTGTAGCTAGTTGAGTTTGACCGCCTCGTTGGTCGAGTGGCTAGCATACACGCCTAACTACACCGATCAACAGCGAGGCTCGGGTTCGATTCCCGACGGGGGCAGGCATTTATGTGATGAACTGTCTGCATTTCCGGGTCTGGGTGTTTAATAAATTTGTTCTGGTATCTATTTAGGTATTTCTAAGTATTAGAATCAAACACCCATAACACAAGCATGTAATTTGATTACTTTGGGTTTAGATTCAATTTGTGTAACTTGTCCAGGGATTTTTAAGAATTAATTATTATTTTTCCTACAAGTAACTTCGGCTCGATCCAACAAATCTAGCAATTCCAGAGTACGAATATTTTAACGAAATATTTTTGACCTTGTTCTTTTTCCTGGAATCAGTTAATTTTGAAATACGAAACTTAGCGCCAGTTACCTATAACTAACGATCAAATGCTAAAAGACTTTTATGCAATGCGAGTATAAATATTTATATAATGATGATGGTTTAATGATAAATGCTATTTCCAATTAATGGAGTTAACAGGCTTCATTAAAAATGGTTACTTAAGTTTTATACTTTCATTAGTTTTTTGTTTGTCTTTTTAAGTTTTTTTTATGAACTGTGTTATATGTACGTTAATAAACATTTTACATTTTAAAATTTTCCAATTAACAAAATAAAACAATTTACGACTTCATTATATTTGGTTTTAATTTTAAGTATTATAATGCTTTCTTCTGATTTCTAGCGAAAATTAGACCAGTGAGTTTTTTATTTATTTTCACTTTTGGGTAGTAACATTCTTAAGATGCTATCGCCCGGTAGCATGCCCGGTTATTTAGAACACAGCGATTGATTCCGATAACTCACATACCTATGCTGCTGATGATGATAACAATAGCTAAGCTGATTCCACGATCATGTTATTTGCTAAGGTGACTACAGTAACCAGCTTTATTAAAAAAACTATTCCTCTGTTATTTCAGGTCATCTGCGTAGAATAGGCCATCTTCATCTATGCCTGGAAGTTCGTAAGTGTAAAGTAAATATTAAATACGTCGTTACTAATATAGGATAACTATTAGATACGCTTCGTTAGTTTAAGGCAAACTACCAAT
>NJDC01009704.1:0-15287 GCA_002245475.1 Calephelis virginiensis
TAAAACATGAATTTGACAAAAACTGGACTTGATATTCTTTACCTCTGGGGTACAGAAATAATTTTGTAACATCTTTGTAACACTCATATTCCGCAAATAAATATTTTTTCTTTCTTTTCTTTCTTCTATTACAAATTGTAAAATAAAACACTATACTTTATTTTTGTTGTAATACATATACATCTTCTGTTTTTAATTAAAAAGAAACTTACATACATACATACATAATTAAAAAGAAATGAAAAGAGCAACGAGAAGTTTATTATAAAGTTTTTATTGAAATACTCCACAGTAAATAACAATTTGGAAATTGTTGAAACAAAAGGTTTGTTGTATTTGGGACTTCATATTATGTTTAGAGGTTTTTTTAGTGTTTTATCTTAATTCATGTTTATTTTTCAGGTAATGAAGCAGATATCCTGTATTAGAGTTTACGAAAAGTTTAACCAAACAGTAGATTAATAAGAAGCTCAGCAAAACTTTACCATCTAAACAGAAGTACAACATGGGAGTTAAAGTGTCCTAAAACATGAAAAAACACCAAAGTCTGATAATTCTAACTATAATTGGTAATATAAATACATTAAGGTGCATTATAAAATTACAAAATCCAACATTTATGAAGACAAATAAAAGTTACTTTAAAACCAACTCAAACTTGAAGAATTGAGTCTATTGAAACTGGTTGAGACAGGGTTAAATTAAAAATTAAATTGAAAGTAGTGGAATAGTAAGATATGCACATATTATTTGAAGATTGGTTTCAGATGTTACATTATAATATGTACTTATATAAATAAGAGTAAAATAGGATATCTTTATACCTATCTGCATGTCACTTGGACTGAAGATTCTTCAATGACGGTGATGTGTAGTAACTCTCTCTTTTATTTTAATATAAAATTATGTTATTGTATTATGAAAGTGAGAAATTCAGTGATGTTTTTTAATACTCAGTGAATGTATGTTAGGTGTATTTAAGTAATAAATCAGGTATGTAATTTTGTGTTTTAAAGTAAGTATATTTGTTCATTAAGTAAGAAAAACTAAAAAGTGCAGTTGCATTTTGAAAATTGTTAACATTTTTTTATCAAAAAATCCAGTTATTATAGATAGTCTATGTATAAAATAATTTGATAAAATTTTAGATGAGAGTTGGCTAACTTTGAATTTTAAGAAACTGTTTTTTTATTTACAATAGACAATTCAGCAATGTTATTATATTAATATTATTATTTAAATTGCATAAAATAATTTAAAAGATACATTACAAATTTTTACCTAGAACTAAACAAAAATTGTTTTTTACCTTTGTTTTACTTACTTTTTCTCTCTTACTTGTAACAATATGGTTGCTTTTATAATACTCATACACAGATTTCTGTCATATCCCGGTAACTATTCGGCCCAATGCCTCTGCCTCTAAACAGCATGCATGCATGCAATGATTTAAATAACATCTATGGTGTCTATAAGACAAAGTTTTTTCTGGAGAGCTATGTGCTTATTACCTAAATTAGTAAAACAATTATAAATCTAAGTTTTATAGACATCTGCCTCTAAACAGCATGCATGTGTGCAATGATTTAAATAACATCTATGGTATCTATAAGACAAAAGTTTTTTTTGGAGAGCTATGTGCTTATTACCTAACTTAGTAGTACAATTATAAATGCAAGTTTTATAAAATATAATTAATAAAGAAAACTTTTGGATTTTAAGAATTTATTAGGTACTTGATCAACAAAATATAAAGAAAATTAATATCTTCATACGGAGCAGTAGCATCAAAGTCGTCTGAAAAAACCAAGAAGAATACCTTTAATATGAAATTGAATTTTGTAATAAATTTTTGACTATATGTTCTTTCCTGTTATTTTTATATCGCCTCTGCTAAGTGAAAAAGACATGAACATCACAAAGATATTGATCTGAGTATGTCTGGAGTTGGTGGCAGATAGTGATCTATCAATACAAAATACCATACAAAATTGTTAATACTTTAGCATTTTGCCTATATTTCTTGAGGATAGAAATATCTTTTTTGTCCACATGACTTAGGATTTGCAGGTCTGTTAAGACTCACATTCAACTTTATAGAAACCTACAAGAATAGTAATAATAAGGATTAAGCATCACTATTCCATAACAAAAATGTGAGATACACATTTTTTTTGCTTTTCCAACTGATTAAATGATAAACTTTCTATTAGTCCCAATAGAAATGTCAAGAATGTATGTTTTTTTTAAATTACTAATAAATGTTGCTTTTCAGTCCACACTTTGGATTATCCTGATGGTAAGAGACAAATGTGGCCCCTAGACACCATAAATATTACATAACATGTGCGTTGCTGTCCTATGGCTGGAATATTAAGGCTATTGAGCAAGTATACAGGTAACTTTACCGTCCGGACCAGAAAATAACAAGCCATTATGGTGGCAGTGGCAGATAACTGGGAAAGTTACTGCACAGCACTACATCACTTCATCTTGTTGAAAATAATTTGTGTTCGTCTCTTATGAGTTGCCTGGTACAGAGGCACCTGGTCAATTCAACTCAACAGATCCAGACCAACCCAATGTAATATTTTTGTTAATGAGGTGCCTCTGAATCGCTGTTATGTATGTCAAACCAGGGAAATTTGGGTTCAAAGATATTACTTGGGCTTTGCATTGTGTAGGTAACAGAATGTTATAAGTAAATTTAGTACTAACATACAATAAAAGTCAACAATTTTACCACATATACACACACATACCTTTTAGCAGTTTGTTTATATTATAAAATCTTGTTGTATCATATGAAAGACTTCCTGGAACATAGGGGTGATTTATTGTTGGCTTTTTTTATACCAATATCTGTCCCATCTACGGCAACTATGGTATTGAACAAAATCTTTAGAGACCAATTGCAAACAGCTTTTTATGTCGAGTCTAAGACTTACTCTGCCATACCGTTTCAGTTTGTGGTTTTAAAGAATTTGATGTGTAAGCATGTGAATTTGTAAAATAAATTAGTTTTTGTAGGTACCTACCAACGGTTAGGACATCTACTGACTGCCTGTTTTGTTGACTAAAAAATGCTTCCGCATGCAATAGACAATAGATGTTTAAATTTACAAGAAGAGAACACCAAATTACCTATTATACATTCATGTAGCTAAGTACTTAGGTACCTTTTTGGTAAATCTTATAGCCAACTACATGGTAATGCTAATGAAATATAGTAGCAATAACATCTTCAAATGTTTAGATGGTTGGGAATTGAGATGTGGCTTTGATTTATTTATGGGATATCAAAGGCATCTTTATTAAATATACAGCACTAGATACTAAAAGGGTTCAAATACAGTACCAAATTTTCATGTCTAACTATGTGATAGGTGTCAAGCTTACCACCAACTGATCGCATATCCAATCCAATTTTTAAATAGAAAATTGAAAAAAAAGCCGGATTTCATTTTGTTGCCTGACCCAGGAATCGAACCCGGAACCTCATGAAGTCAAATCCAATACCTGGACCCAGCGGTCACGGAGGCAATCATGTTAAATTTATGTTAGAATTATGGAATTATAATTTCGTAGGTAAGTACTTTTTAGACCAATCTACAACAATGCTGACATCATAAAAATTTCTATTTTAATCATAGGGCTACTTTCAGCTACCCTAACGATAACTTAACAATCAACTGTAATAAAACAAAAGTAGTTTATATGGAAACTAAACTTAATCGTCTTCTAAAAAAATCGCTCTAAATTTTAAGTGACATTTGTAATTTTAAGTGAAATTTGACATAAAACATGCACATCAGAATACGAAAAACCTAAATTGAACGACTAAAATGTTTTAGATCTGTCAAGCTAAAATTTTAGTTTAGATGTGTACAGCAGAATACCAAACGTGATTAGACAGCTCTAAATCTAATTTTAGGTTAGTTTAGACTAGTTTGTACCAAGCGAATCGGCACCATTATCAGAAAATTTTTAAGTTAGTTTAGCTTTAGCGGTGACAACAAAATTGGCACCAATACATATTTTAATTTGTTTGCGACTTGTAGGTCGCACTATATCATAGTTTCTCAGTTAATAGAAACTACAGTACCTAAGTACAACATTGTGAAGAAGTTTAGCTGTTTTCGAAAGTTATAAGTTTAACAAAGGAAATAATAGAAGGAAAATCGATATACACATATATATTATATTGAATTTAATTAAGTATAAGTTTGAAAAATCAAATATTTTATCATATTTTATCTCATAATTAATACTTTTTGAACTGGCCGAGGTAAATTATAAAATGGCCGTACTAGCTATAGGTAGCGTAGTGAAGTTTCATGGTTTAGCACAGACTACTAATAAGTCTGCCCGCTAGTTAACTATAAAACTTATGACTTGGAAAAAGTATTAAAGGGAAATCTTTAAAGCACTTACTACAAATAAAAAAACGAATAAACTTTGCGTTAATAATCTTTTACCCTTCTCCCATGGGAACCCTTTTAGTGAGTGAGAAAAAAGAATCCTATAACCTTCCCATAGTCATATTCAACATAGTCACCCAACAGAATTTCTTCACATCAGTTCAGTAGATGCAGACAGAAAAAAAATGTGTTCTGCTGCTCTTCCGAGTTCACTCTTCTACAGTTTTATTTATTTTACCTATAGATGGAGTTGGATCTGATGGAACTGGATCTTCCAGTTAAAAGGCCATAGAACCTTCTGAAATTCCCACATCATCCTATCGTGTATAGGCTTATTAGCATATACATATTTATGTTTGTATGCATTCATATCCACCCAGAAACGAGAGGTTCACTTTTTATATGACACTCCAAATTAAAATCAAATTGCTTTCTAATATTTTGATGTTCTAATTCCTCACTACCAGGTTCGGACTTAATACTGATAGGTTCCGACTTGATATCAACAGTGGAACTAACAGGTTCTACTTGGCTTACGTGTGATTCAGTGTCACTCATTTCTGTAGTACACAACTCGCTCAAGTATAACTTGCTTCGACTTATGTCAAAGTTTTGTTTATACCTCTGTATTGCATACTCTAGGCAATTGTATGAACTTTTACATGTTTTACATTTAAATATAATAACATTGGGGACATGCTTCCATTTTTGATATACTCCGAAGTGAAACTTATCTGTGAAGTTTTGAATGCACTCATCACAAGTGACCGAAAAATCTTGGTTGTGTGTACCGAAATCAGCCAATACATCCGTCTGAAAATCACTGTGAAATTTTTTTATGTGTCTTTTTAAAGTTTTGCGTGAGCTGAAGTATTTAACACAAATGATGCACCTAGGAAGGCGATTTGCTGATTGATTGTGGATTTTTTTATGTTCTTTAAATAATGTATTTTCTTTAAAAATTACTCGACATACCTCACATTTATAAAAATTGTGTTCTTCTTTTGTTTTCATTGGAAGACCAGCACCTTCAAGTATATTATGAGCGTATTTCAGATGTCTGCTGCAAGATTTTTTAGACTCAAATAGAACTTTACAAATATGACACTGAGGGAAATTGGTACAATTCAAATGTTTGCTTCTAATATGTCTTCGTAACGTACGCTTTTCTTTGAAATCAGTCGAACATTCAATACATCTGTGGCAAGCTTTGGAATGTGTTAATTTAGTAGAGCTTTTGTTTAAGTTTAAATTTGGACCTGTATAACCTAATATTGATTTATAACTATCAAATGTTCCGTGGTCCTCACTCCTTAACTCTGGTGTTTTATCCACGAAATCTCTTGTCATGTGACTTATGTGGGAGCTCTCATTATTACAATGTTTGTTACATTTCAAATGTTCATTACTTTCCTTAGTATTTGAGGTTATGCTAGAATTATTAATTGGTATAAGTGGGTGAAATATTTTTATATGAAATTCTAAACTAGAGAAATTAGTAAACATCTTGTCACAATAACTACAAGATTTGACATTTGGTGGAGGGAAGCAGAATTTTTTGTGCATGGTAAAAGATTCGTTTTTGAAAAACGTACTATAACATACTTTACATGTTGAACAGAAATATTCAACACTATGATTAGTATATCTATGATATTTTAAATCACATGAAGATCCAAAAGTTTGTGAACAAAATTCACAATTATAAATCTTTTTTTTAACATATTGTTTCTCAATAGCCTTGACAAGTAGTGACTTTTTACAATAATTGTAAAAGTCTTGGAAGTCATGATATTTTCTGATATGTTGACGGAGAGAGTTTTCTTCACTAAACTTAGCATTACATGTATCACAAATAAGGCTCAGCGTAGTTAAGTCATCTAAATACTGATATATACTATTCCTTTTTTTGACATGACATACAATAGCATGTTTCCGAAGATTATTTCTCCCAATTACTGAAGTGCAACAATATTTGCATGAGTAATATTTCAGTTTGTCAACACACAGCACATGCACAGTACGAATATGTCTTTTTAAAATATAATTTGAAGTATACAGCTTGGAGCAAAATTTACATTTTAAATCTGTATTGACATTGCTTTCTGCTTCAGGTTTTAAACTTGTATTAGTATTTATCTTTTGAAATGTATTTTGAAGAAAATTCTTAGCATGGACAGTTTGTATATGATGCATCAAAGAACGTTTTCTTCTGAAGATTTTTTGACATTCATCACATGTAAAAAATTGTTTAGGGTGGTGTATATGTCTGACATGACGTTTCATATTGCGCTCTGTTGTAAAGAACTTCAAGCACAAATTGCATTTAATAGGAGTCAAAACTTGCAAATGGACAGTCATCATGTGCGATATGATATTTTGCCTCCTTGTAAAAATTCGTCCACAGACATCACATTCTGGTAAAGCCTTACCAAACCGGTTGTGACCTCGAGACAAGTGCAGTTGTAGACCAGCAGGACTGCCAAACCGTTGCCCACAGATGACACAATAACAGGACTCATTTAAGTGACAGTTTTCTATGTGTGTTAACAGATTATATTTTCTTGTAAACGATCGACTGCAGTAATCACAAATATATTCTGATTCCATCATTTCACCTGTTAAAAAAAAAGCTGTATAAAACAACTACATTTTGTAATGTTCCTCTAAAGTCTAAACTCAACAATTTAACAATTTTATTGTCTTAGCTATTTGTTTTTTGTAAATTTGGCACACTTATAGTTTATGTGTAGGAAAAGTGCAGATTGCAAATATTTTTCAATAACAATGCTTATAAAGTGCATTAAATAAAAAAAATAAACATTATACATGTAACATATTTTTATTTTAGCATTTGCCCTGTGCTTAGGATAGATTTCAATAAATTTTAAAGAATTGTCTGGGGCGAAATTTTTTTACCAAAAAGATAATAATTGACAATAGAACCAAATATTGTTTGAACAATAATTTTTAATAATTTATATTGAATAAGTTATAATCAAAATTGACTACAGTCAAATGTTAACCACTGCTATTAATTTGACATCATTTACAAACCATACCCATTTTTACTGATATACAATATAGTTTAACCTCTCTTGCTACTAAAATTTCCATCGAAATTCCATTCCTAAAATTCCTCATAACCGTCACAATTCCCAACTAAAGTTTCTAAAGTTCCTAGTTCCCGAATCATTCAAATTCATTCAGTAGCAATAAAACATCTATTTTTTTACTTATTTACTCAACATCATCACCTTGGTGTTTGTGTGTTTGTGTGTGTGTGTGTTTGTGTGTGTGAGCGCGTGCGTGCGTGTGCGTGTGTGTGTGATGACGGGCGGAGAAGGCCTGATGGCAGAGAGGTTTAGAAGACAGCAGTTTGAGTTCTCCTAAGGATCCCAAGGCTGAGGGAAGAGGCATTTCTGAGGGCCAAATGTGGCACAGGCCGTCCTTATGGCCAAGTACAAGACTATAAAGACTCTTCTGCTGATTCTAGCACAGCAAGATTATCGTTATCGGACGGTACGGACGTCACGTAAAAGAACGTCCTACTTGTTCTTCGTGCAAGGAGGGGTTGAAAGGAGACCGCGAGGACGACAAGGGAGGTGTTACTGAAACCTCCAGCAGGGCGAAGTGACAACTGCACTAATAAGGGTATGAATGAGGTTATGGAGGATGAGTCCGACACAAACAGTCCTGAAGTTATAGTTCGAGCTTCGGCAGCCGCTAAAGCCACTAACTCTGCCGAGGTAGCATCGGCGCAACAGGTACCGCCTGTAGAGAATTTCTAGTGGTTAAAGCACGCCTTCACAATCTCACAAGGTGAGTTGGCCGGCTTGCTGATACTGAGGACCAAGTTCTTCCTCCGGTATGTGTCCACCTGCGTCTAGCGACTGATGCGATATCCGTTGCCGGATCGGATAGCCGTCAGGCAGTGAGGCTCTGGCGGAGACACGCGTTGGCCTATAACGAAGCGCAAGAAAGGCCCAAGAGGAGACCACGCCCACAAATCCGCAGCAAGTCTTAGACAACAGTAGTAAACAAGGGGAAGTGGAAGAGCTCGGCTCGTATGCAGGTCCCTACCATTGCAGGCCCTGTGGCCTCTTTGATGTCTCAGCTCGCTGTCTCCACTGAGACAGTCAAATCAGTCAGACAGAAGAAAATCCAGACACTCCAATAGGCGGAGTCACCCCTCTTTTACTACAGGAGGCCTGATGAGAACCAGGCCACAGCTGTCAGAGTGAGATGGTTAATGAGAAAGCGACCCGAATTTGCTTCTGGCCAAGCGGCGGAAAGGTTGTCACTTGGTTTTTAGTCGGTTCGGAACCGACGTGGCCTGCTGTGCCCCCTGAGAACACTGGGTAACAGTGAGGATGTGGGGATTTTCCAAATGTAAAAAAAGACACATGTTTAACTGAGCACTGTCTAAAATTACTAATGCAGTGTTGACGTGGCAACAAGAAATGGTTTCTTCCTTTCTATATTGGTTGAGAAAACAACTTGAGACAGTGCTCAGATATGTGAATTTTAGATGTTTTCAAGAATCTTGGAATTTGTTTGTAGTAAGACACATATTTTTTTAATTTAGATCAACCAACAACTAAGTATTGTTATTCATTTCATTAATTCATTATCATTACTAATCTATACTAATATTATAAAGAGGAAAGGTTTGATTTTTTGAATGTTTGAAATGAATAGGCTCCAAAACTACTGGACCAATTTCATAAATTCTTTCACCTTTAGAATGCTAAATTATCCCTGAGTGACATCGGCTTTGTGTCATCAAAATCGGTGCAGTAGAAGCCAAGTTACGCATACAAAGTTGCGTTAAACTGCTAGTTCTAAATATTTGTTGAGATATTATGGAAATTATATTAAGGATAAAAGTGTCATGAAAAACAACATAGATCGTCTTATTAATAAACACGGACTATCATAAGCACAAAATTTAGTTAATATAGTCAGTATCACATTGTAGTAATTATTATAATACCAGACCAGATTAAACCTTGGTGTACTTCACTCTGTGTTTTCATTACACAATGATATTATTAGTTAGAATTATCAGACACATTAGTGTTATGGGCATCATCAGTGTTGCTGCAAATTGTATGAATGAAAACTTGATAATTTTAATCTTTGGATTACAAATCAGTACCAAAACTATTTTGGGGGAAAGAACTTTAGTTCAGCCAATACGGTCCCCAATTAATCTTGTTAAAAAAAACTACTAATAAATCTGATCACAGACTTTATCTATATTTTTATTCTCCATTTAACCAAATCTTAAAAAGAGAATGTTCTCAATAAAATTGTATGTTTCATATTATTTTGTTGCATGTGGTTTAAAACTGTTCAATGAACTTGGACAAAATCTACATGACATATTGTAAAAACCATTACAAACACACACCTCATTTCCATCAAGTATTAAAAATGTGGTATTTATTTTTAGTGTCATTATCAATAAAACATTTTTTTGGAAGAGTTTGTTTCGCCATTTCTTCTCCTGCCTGGCTAGTTTCGAAACAGCGGAAGTAAAAGGCAGATTGGTCTTATGCAGCCCTGGTTGTAGGAAGTTTGTTTTGTTGTTTCTTTTCCTGTTGGGCTAGGTTTGGAAACAGTGGTAGTTTTTTTTACGGCAGATAGGGTTAAATTTGTTTACATTTTCAAATTGTTTGTATTCATAATGAATCATGTAATAAATATAAAAGAAAAGTTAAATATTAAATTGTAATTAAATAACACATATTACAATATTTGCTCACCATAACTTGTTAGAATATGTTTGGATACTTTAATCATTTTGCAACATTTTTAACACACATATTCTGCAAATAAATATTTTTCACTACATTTCAAATATGTGTAGTCACACAGCTAATGGTCTTTCATGGTAAAAGCATGATGCAAAACTAAATAAGTAATTGGTATGTTTTTTTTAGCTAGAATTATTATGCCTACCCTAAACCTTTATGCATACCTGTGCAGTTGTGGTATGTTATACAGGTATTTTAATAATGTATTCCTAATATTAACAATTTCCAATAACCTCCAACAAAACCTGTATGTAATGTGGCTAAGAACCATCTCGATCGCATCATATCAAACAAAGAAAAATCTGCATCAAAATTGGACCATCAGTTCAAAAGTTATGGTGCCACAGACAGTCACACACATTCACAGTCTCACACACATCAAGCTAACAAAATGTCTAGTTTTGATGTACTTTAGATTAATTGCAAAGATTATTAATCATAATACCATATTTTTTAATTGTGATCAATTTGCATACCCAGTTTGTTCATCAGGTTCTTGTCATCAACTCTTCGTTTTCATAAAATATGAACAGATCTAGTTAAAACAAATCTGAGCCCAAACTTGATGTGTTTACCAGTAGGATTTACAGGGTTACATCTCCTATCTTTGAGCTCCATCTTCAGACCAGCTCAGTTATATCAGCATTTGTTAGTGTTTTAACTGTTAGGTCTCACATATTATTGTTATATTCAATAGTGAAATAAATACCCTTAATGCATCTGATATCAATTCTGATGCTTATAAATGAGCAGCAAATGAGCTGATGACTTTGAACACTAGGACCAATCTCTATTAACTACAGATAAGAATCATCTTGAACATGTCAACTTCAAAAAAATCAAAATCTTTTCATTAGCTGAAGAAATACAATGCCCCAGACAGAAACACAACACACACGCTTTTATGTATGGACATTTAGCTACATGGAAATAATACAGCTATAAGCGTCCACGGTAGGACCCCAGACATTACTGAGGAAATTTTGAAAATATTCACTTTATAACTACATAATTTAATAATTTTCGGGACTTGGCGTGAAGTATTTATATGTAAACACAATATTGTAAATATAAGCATAACATATATATTAAAACCGATTTATGTAGCGTGCAGTCACGAAATGCAGTTGGTTAAGTTTCTTACCTGTATGATTTTCGACTCTAAAATGCAACCTATTACATGTGATGGTCTTTCATCTTGCTCGGAGTCACCAAACAAATCATTAAATCTACTTCTTTAATATTGTAATTTGTACGTGAAAATATGGAATCCAAGAGCTCAGATTACTTAGTAATGCTACCAAAGAGTATATAAATACTACGTAATAAGAGGCGGGACTTCCATAGATACAAAGCAAACCCGAATTTGTATAAAGTTTACTTGAAAAAGTATAACCCGTATAATTTAAAAGTATGTCTAAAGGCATTCAGATATAAGGCAACTAGTGTCATATGATTTGGGCGAATAAAAAACATAGCAAACTTTTTTTTTAATTTTTTGGTATGAAAGTTGTGTAATACTGAATGCTACCACCATGGCGATCACAGAATTAGGGTTGTCGAATACATATCGATATATCGATATTTTTTCTTTGATAAATCGATATTTTCGACCGATATATTTTGCAACGATATATCGATATCAAATATCCAATACCAAAATGTATCAAAGACGATATTTTCTTATGTTTTTATTTGGTTTAAAGACTCAATCAATTTTTTGCTAAACTCCTTTTTAATGTGGTACATAAGTTCAGTATTTTCATTCAATTTTGTATCTGACCAGGCTGTATGGGCTCAGATCCCATGCCTTCTTGCTTCATCAACAAAAACATTCATTTCATTTAATTATCTCTATGGCCTATGCATTATTTTGTATCACGTACATAAACAAAATAATTTAAATTTAAGCTGTCCAGTCATATTATCTAGTGTCGTGTGGATTTTTTTTAAAAATGACAAACAAAACTTTTCATGTAATCGGTGTCGAAAAGTTATATATAAAACAAGTGGTAATTTGACAAATTTAGCTGCACATCTAAAAATAACCATCACCATGCGTTTTTACAACTTGAAAATAAATACCCAAGGTCAATTCAAATGAATAATATTACACCAAGTTCTTCACAACCTAAACGAAAAACAACAAGTTCACTCGTTCCGTCTACTAGTTCAACTGTTATTAGTGAACCAACTAAAACACAAAATGACTTCATGGAATTGTCTGAATCTGCGATTTACGATGGTACTGATGTATCTGCTGTAAATCTCGCAGTACCCAGCAACAGAAGTCGGCTTACAGGCCAGCACATAAATAAAAGAGTTTTTCTTATTCCTGTATTAGATAAATACTGGCTAGAATAATGAATAATATTCTTTAATCGTTGTTTTTGATATATTAAAATTTATATATTGAATTAGTATTTTTCTAGTAATGTAATGTAATGTAATAAATGTAGTTATTACTGAAGTAGATTAGATGATTTATTTTCCATATCGTCCCGATATATCGATATTTATAATTAAAAGTATCGATATCGACATTGATATTTTTATAAATATCGATACCGATATATATGGATACTTTAATTCATTTTCGACATCCCTACACAGAACAATTACTCCGACAAGAAATTCGAATACATACAAATACTGTGAAATCAAAATGTACAGCGCCATCTCTTGGTGCACACAAACATAAGTAGATTTTGTAGAATATCCGACCCTCCCTGCCGTTGTTTTCATTGGAATGTTTGGAAATAACAAGATCAGACTAAAATTTCAATGATATAAATGTTGTAATGTACTAATTAATAAACACAGAAATAGTAAACTGTATATGAGCATTCTCATTTTAAATGGCGCAAGTTATAAAAGTATTTTTTTAAATTTTATTACAGTAAAAGGCCTTAAAAGTAGTTACTATTTGTAGAAAATATAATAATTAATGTGATTCATATAAAGGGCCTGTACAAAAATGTGTTTTTAATATCTTAATTTAATATTTTCGAAATTGACCGGGAAGAAATGGTCCAATTAGTAACAAAAATCAAATTCCGATAAAAAGGCAATTAGTCCAGAAGTTTAAGTAAAAAAAGGCTTAAACTAGAGTTTAAAGTGTGTTAGGGATTTTAATGGCACAAACAATAGATAACGCTGAACAGAATTAAATCGTGCTTTTGTGTGTTTTATTACATTATATTTTAGTGACTTACGTGTTGTTGAGGACAGGAATAAAAAAGGATTGTCAGTTATGTAGGGTTTGATCTTCGGTTTTCGTTTTGGTCTTTTGGTCTTGGTCTTGGTCTTGGTTTTGGTCTCTGGTCTTTGTCTTGAGTTGGTAATGGTCGTTGTCCTTGGGACTGATGAGTAATTGAGTGGGAAAAATAAGGGGGTTAAAATAACACCCGATCAAAGTGCATTTATGCAATTTAACATGAATATTTGGTTATTGGACATGTATTTTTAATGATAATTTAAGAATATTGTCAGTATCGTAACAAACTGTCCATAAACAAATTTTATTTTTCGTAAATAACTTTTGATGTTAAGGGAAATGCAAAAAATATAATGAAATCTTAATTGTATATTTTTTAACTATAATAATTATGCTCACTGTTTATTTAGCATAAATTACCAATGTTACATTTTATGAAATACGCTTAAAATATTTTAGGACAGTTACTAAATGGACATGTGAAGTGACGAAACGTGATTAATAGGAATAGTGCTCACTGTCAACATTTCACAACATTATTGATAGTTCTAATGAGATGTTAAATATTATTGTATATATTTTCTACTGTCGCCATGTAATAAAAATCAAATAAAAGAAGTGTATAATCGAACATTATTTGTAATTAGGTAGAGTCACCATATCACCATCACAGTTATAGTATAACGTTATCTTACTCAGATACACAAATACCAATGTTTAGAAACGTTTAGAACTTTTATAACAATTAAATTTGTCTTAATAAAATGTCGACTTTACATGCATGTTAGTATTTATAACTTTATTATCTAATAGCTGTTGCCCGCGACTCTACCCGCTACAATTTCTGTTATGCCCTCAAATATGAATAAATTTCCCCGTTTTCGCAACATTTTTTACTACTGTTTCACTTCTATTGGTCGCAGCGTTATGTCATGTTGCCTATATATAGCCTTCCTCAATAAATGGAGATTTTTTCTTTCGCTTTCAAGCAAACAAACAAACTCTTCTTTATATAAAGATAGATATAATATTACATACACAATGTTTTTACAATGTCCTACAGAACTGCTGAATCAGTTTGTCTATGGTTACAACCAACCTAATATATTTTTTAAAAACTTTAATATTGTGAATCGTCATAGAATAATAATTTGATTCAGGTGATGGGTTAAGCTAAGCTAAGCTTAACAAGTCCATTTCG
Source organism: Calephelis virginiensis (assembly GCA_002245475.1). Classification (NCBI taxonomy): domain Eukaryota; kingdom Metazoa; phylum Arthropoda; class Insecta; order Lepidoptera; family Riodinidae; genus Calephelis; species Calephelis virginiensis. Next base: position 14,662 of record NJDC01009704.1, read on the forward strand.
TAACATTTTTGTCCATACTATTGAAACAGTTACTAACAAGACGTGACGAATGTGGATCGTTATTAACACAAAAATAAAATAATCAATAAGTTTTAAAAGAACCCAAAATTACTTAAATGATACTAATAACAGCATTTAAAGTCTTATAAATAAATCAGGAATTCAAACAACGTAAAATCAACATTTCTCAATGAAATCCGTTACTAGCCACAAAAGATTCTTTTTTGTCAAAACTTCGTTGACGAGAAACCGCCGCATCACTGGACACAGTTTTCATGATGGACTTGAAAATGGCGGTTAGACTGTGAGATTTGTACTTGGGGCTACCACAAAAACGGAATTAGCCCGATATATTACGTAGTTTTATAATAAAACGCGTTACTAACCAGACATGTCCGGTAATCGCGAATTCGTAGGACAATCATTTTATATATTTTCTGAAAAATAAATTTATGAAATTGTATAAAATACTTAGTGTAGATGCATTAATAACTATCAAATATTGAAAACAAATTATCACTTCACAATATGTAAATATTGCCGATCTCGCCAATGGCGATGAAACGACCGTAAAAAAAGATAATTTAAAAAAAATACGAGAATATGTTGCCCTCTATAGATCGGGG
>NJDC01009704.1:20145-42241 GCA_002245475.1 Calephelis virginiensis
AGCATCATTGTGCCAGACATCATGTTACATTTACAATTTTGTATTGCGTTATTGAAATGTCTTTGACATCAATTAAATAAAATGTGAATAAGATCATTGATTATTTTGTTATAAAAGTCACATTGAAATTATTAATAACGTGGAATAGCCTGCCTGCATTTTTCATTTTAAAACTTGGCTGTATAGATAAGTTCTCAGCTTCTTCAGCTTACTTGTAATTAAAAAAAGAAATACAAATGTTAGATGTCGAGTTCAATTCTAGCATACGGTTGAACGCCAATGTTCCCCAGATGGTAGTCTGAACGTATAGTTCTCTTATTACTAGTCTGTGGTATAATAATATACCTATCACAGAACAATATATTATACTTGTTATGGAGGGTAGAGGTAAGGAGAACCGTCTCATATGGGAGAAAGCTTGAAAAAGTGTCCAACTTTCAGCACTAAATAACAGTTCAAAAATCCTCCAGAATGGCGCTAGCGTAGGCACAGGGTATGATATGAATTAAGCAGTTTTTAACTGATTGAAGTATGCTGAGACAGGAAATTTAATCTATTTAATGCAGCGTTTCCAGAACGTTACTTTTGTAACAAGAGGTAAGGAGAACCATCTCTATGTGTGAAAAAGTGTCCGTTAAAATCTGCTACGCAAAGGTGGCGCTACAGTAGCCACAGAGTAATTTTTTAAGAAGGCGCTGAAAGTTCAAAATTGCAAAATCAGTGTTGCTAGTGGCAGATAGTCAAAAGTAAAACGACATAGACCAAAAAGTAACATTTTGGCGAAAAAAGTAACAACGTTGTTTTTTTTACTGTTGAAACTACTAAACTGCGCAATGCGTTATTATGGCAATTTATTCATAACATAAAACTTACATACGGTCCTTGACTCATTTATTAAACGTAAAAATTAGTGCAAGCTGTGCAACAAGTGATTAGAAACGGTTGACGACTAACTTCATTTCAGTTTCGTATTCTGTGTGTATTAGTTAGAAAGGGATGGCAATACTATATTGCAAACAAGGTTATAGTAATATGATTTTGCACGGCTTGTAATGGGCAACTTTTCATCGCATAATCAACTGGCAATGCTGAAAAAAAACAGACAATCATTCGCATCACATCTAAGTAGTATACCAACCAATTTAAAAATTTCTTTAAATCAATACTAACCTGCTTTGTCATCAATTAATACAAAAAACTAAAAAAGGTTTCTTGTCCCTTTTAGGAAACTTAAAAAAATCAACAACCCAATGGCGAGGTGATGCTGAAAAGAAAAAACGTAACAGTTTATATCTAAAAAATATACTAAACCCATTTAGGAATATCGTTCAATACCAACCTGCTTTGTCATCAACAAATACAAAAGACAAAAAAGTTTCCGCCCCTTTAATTAAACTAAAACTCGACAATCTAGTGAAGTATTTTTTTTATACAAGGCTATCACGCTCTCAGAAAATCAGTCCACTTGTCACACACCTATCATGAAAATTCTTTATATTGATGATACTCTTACAAAAAAATGTGGATATATTTCTAAGATTGCATCCTCCAACAGTTTTCTTTATAAAATTGTTGTTCATTTCCATAGCATAGGAAAACTACTGAATAATTTTGATAGTTGTATTATAGCTACTTAAATGTACAACTTAATATATTTTTCACCAAAGTCAGACTACAATGAGAAGCAAAAAGGAAAAAAAAATACAGATTTAATGAACACAAATACATAATACAATTTACAAATATGTTTATTAGTATATTAATAAAAAAAAAACAAGCCTAGAATGAACTAATTTATTATATACTAATGAAGACTAAAACGATGCTGCTTGAACCCCACTGTTCCATAGTATTTTGTATTTCTGAGACCAGTGTTGGTTTAACTGAGATTCTTCAATAATATAGGTCGGCCTAAAATTGGTGTCAACAACCGTAAGCACTTAACATTACCTAGAATTAACACAAAAATAATTATGAACAAAATTATATCATAAAAGATTTGATCTTTGTTTGTTTGTTTAAATAGAAAGTACTTTGAAACACCTGTAGCTTTAACAATAATTTACATAGAAAATCATTTACATAGACCATACAAAGTAATACTGGTGCTAGTTGACATTTTTATAAACTACAACCGGATCGGAATGCTTCCAAATTTTCCATGTATGTTTAAGGAACATGAAATTGCGTCTCCCAATTTGAATTAATTAAATAAGCTTCCTTCAAGTGTTAGATCATGCATTTTATTATAGTTACAATGGGCGTGTTTGGCCGAAGTAAGTACTTACTAAATTTAGTAAGTCACTTACTATGCTTACAAAACTTTAATTTTTTTATGCTTACTGGATTACTAAGTTTAGTAAGTACTTACTTCGGCCAAACACGCCCATTATGTAGTGCCAACTAAGCACACAACTAGACCTGTAGGTAGATCAAAATTTTTCTACAATAAAATAAACGAACAAAAGACCAATGAAAACAAAGGATTAAGATTAAAATAAATTTACCCACATAATGAATATTGTAGTCATAATTCTCATACCATGTTTCTTTCATCTTTGGGTTGAGGATACAATCAAGCATATATTTTTAGCCCAGTGAATTTGTAAAAACCTCATGGTTAGCAACAGATTAGCCAATTCGAAAAAAAAAACCTCCTAAGTAAGATATTTTTTGACTAGTTACTAAAACACACATAAACATTATCACTCAGTTTCATGTATCATAATGATATGAGAAAATTATCATTTAAAAGAGTTTTGGAAAAATGACAACTAGTTGACTGGTAAAATATATGATCAAATTTCTTCAATTAGTCGACATTCATTCAGTCTAATTCAATGAAAAATTTACAATAAAGTTATTCTATTCATTGAAACATTTCTTGCAGCTAGTAGCTTCTCTTTTGTACCAGATGATGTTTCTACTAATTTTATATTCCAGTTGCAACAGTATTGGTTGAAGTAACATTCTTCCATGATCATATATTTTGACCTAAAATAGTTGATGATCAACTATGGGCACTTAACATCACCAAGAAATAACACAAAAATAATTACACATAAAATAAGTAAATAAACATAAAAATAAGTAAATAAACTAATAATAAGTAAGTAGCTACATTATCTTCTTCTTATTTTTCTGTTTACTTTGGGTTGAAAGTTAATGCATGTATTTTAAATTTACTTCTGTGATGTGATGACTCATAAGTAAAATAGTTTTGACTAGGGATGTACTAAAATAAACATAATCACCCTAACATTCAGTTTCATGAATCTTAACGATGTGAGAAAAGAATTTAAAAAAGATTTTTGAAAGACTATTAAGGTTCTTAAATAGGTAGGTACCTATATAAATTCTGTTTTGAGCTTAAATTAAATTAGGTTTTGAAGCTGTGTTACCACTCACCTTTAAGAGAACTATGAACAACCGTTTTGAGAATTACTGGAATACACGATAATTTTTTTTCAACTTGACAATATTCAGTTTTATTAAAAGCAAAATTACAATAAAGAATAATTAAGACATCTCTTGCAGCTAACAGTTTCTCATTTCTCTCTATTCTCAGGAAAGTTTTTCTTATGTTTCTTCCGCACAAGTTTTTTAACTAATTCTACTGATTAAGAAATTGTAAACATTTTACATAACAAAATAAATCTAATCTATAAGCATTTATCTTAATATAATGCTTCTAAAATACATTCACGAATCACTAAAAGTTTCTCATATATTTGTTTACCTTTTGAACACGACTGGGTAATAGTGATCATCACTTAAAATCTTATAAATACTGGTTTTTAAGAGTTGCTTTCAAAAGGTTCTTTACGTCTTTAGTTCCCAACTATTTTATGTAGCAAATGCCAATTTGTGTTTATCGATACAGTATTATCTGTCAAATTGTTTGAAAGTGGCGTATTTTGTCCACTCTGTGGCGAACGAATACATGACGTCATTTTGGTTGGTCACTGGAGTTAGGTAGCCAATACAAAACTCGTCATTTGACAGCTATTTGATGTACACTTTTCCATTTTGAGTTGGAAACTGAGTTACAAAATCAGCCCCCAGAAATCATATGCTCATTTATATTAGAAAATGACATAAAAATATGAAATTTCTGTAAATATTTGTAAATATGTTTAAAATTTGTTCGTATTTGATTTTAAATTACTTAATTATAGATTGTAGTTTTAGTTTTTTTTATTGAATATGTATATATTTTAATTAATGTTATATTAATCCCATTTTCCTTTTCTATATATATCATTATATATATATGGGTTGCATTGGCCACTGACAAGGGTAATAAAAGGAAGGAATTAATAGATATACATAAAAAAAACATACCAGTGTAAAATGTATAACCCGCTTAATTTGAAAGTAAGGGCAAAGGCAACTAGTGTCAAGTGAGTGTCATATGATTTAGGTGAATAAAAAACATAGCAAACTTAATAGATATTTCAATTCTGTTGTATAATTTTTTTATGTAATTGTTGCACCAAACTGTAGGCACAAAGTACATTGAATAGTAGGTCTGTAGGCTACTTTATCGTTCGTTTCATTTGTGAATCATTTTTCGAATTTTAATATTTAAACTACTGTCAACCTATTATGTATAAAATTTGACATTATTTTGGCCTATCTAAATTGACAAGAGCATGATTTTCTTAAAAAGCCAACTTTCCTTTTTTCTTTTCTAACTTTTCTAAAAATATTTATCCAAAAAAGACGGTAATTAAACGAAGCTGAAGTTTGGTACAGTTGTTCGTCCAAACTCCGAAGTCACTGGACACTGTTTGTGCGAACTTCATATTAGTCGCCATTTGCGCCACGAAAGCTGACTGATATTTTAGTGTGTTAACAATTTTAATTTTAGGTTATGTTAGCAATATATTTGATATTTGTGCAACGAAATCGCAATAAAATAGTGAGAACACGCATTACTACTGCAGCCATCTAAACGCACCAAGTGCGGCTGATGAGTAAGTATTGCTATTCTTACATTAACACGTGCTGAATAAATGATCTGATTCTTATGGTATTATGTTGCTTGCGTAGACTCGGCGATTTATTACACGTCGACGGTCACTTTGCATGGTGATTGGTGACGGATATTGTCTGGTGGTTTGAATTATGTCGGTCAACTATTATTTTGGATTGTAGGTGATCTATTTTGGGCATTGCCGTATCATTTTGACATGAAACTTACAAAGTAGAGAATGATCCAAGTGCCTTAATTTTCACAGGGATATATAAACGTTCTGCGTAACATGAGTAATGATGAAAAACATATACTTTAATGAAAGAATATATACATGTATCTATGCTGATCATACAAATATGTAATGAACAATTGTTTAAGTAATTTCACACGCCCTTTAGATTCTTTAGATTGTTAATAAACATTAGATTCGCCTTTTCCTAAACTTTGAAACAATTTGTTTTGTTAGTTGTTGCTGACTTGTTAATGTTAAAATTTGGGACAGTTTACATTTTTAGAAGGGAAAGTAGTGTTAAGCTCGTTTTACATTCATTTATAGCGAAGCGAAATAGAAATACCAATTGTGTAGCTAAAAACTAGCAAAAAGCATCCAACAATAATATGATATTTTGGTTGATAATACATATGTACTGGTTTTTGTGTAAAGTGATATTGGTAATAATGTTTTAAAATACTTACAAACCGAAATAAAAATCTATTTAAATTTTATAGGTGAAAATATTTTAAGGATTTGGATACTTTGTCTAAGTATACTTTTACTAAGTATGTTTTTGTAAAAAAAAATCTTTTTTGTTTGTAACAATAAATTTAGAAATTCCTGAACCAGTTTTAAATGTTCTTTCACTAATACAGAGCTTGGCAATGACATCTTCAAAAGTAATATTGATATAGGTTTATTTTCTTGAACAACAGGGATGAAATGATTGGGAATAATGAAACATTCACCATGATGTTTTGTTGTTAAATAAATCCCTTATTTACTAGAAAGTTCTCACTCAACTAAGTGATATTTGTTTACTAGTTGTCTCAATTCACTGCATATTATATAATAATACTTTTTGTTACAGTAACATACTTTACCTAGCCATAAGGGCTAATTAAACTCATATATGTAGTGTTAACAATAAACATGTATTTTCTCTTGATATTGGAAGTCAAACAAGCAGACGGATTTCCTGATGTTAAGAAAATCACGCCGCCTAGAGATACCGAACTGGAACACGTCATGACGTTATTGTGGCAGGAATAGGTAAGGCGGTGGTACTAATCCGGGCGAGTCGCTGCTAAACTCTACCACCTAGTCAGATGTCCCGGTGTTAGTGACGGTGAGCCTATGCTCCCCTTTTACGAGCTGCCTGGCAAGGAAGGCAGATGGTCTATTCTACTAAGGAGCCCGGACCAACACAGACCAAAATAATGCTTTAGATAATTTCCATTTTTATTTAACTTTTTCAATAGCTATAATAGTTGGTAAATAATTATCCTATTCCTTGAAGGAGCCAGGCATCACTGTTGGAATGTTTAACATCCGCTACACCCACTCCAAATGACAAATATATGTTTCTGATACCTTTTTCTGGATACTTTTTTATTTGACATCTTACAATAATTTTTGTAAAACACTAAGAGACTGAAGACTGCACCATACTCTCTTCAATACTATAAATGCGACAGTGTCTTTTGTTTGTTTAACTTGCACATCTTTTTTATTGGCCATTGTGGTGCTAACCTCATAATATTTACAACTTCACCAGATTTTCTTTCACACTGCAATATAGTGATATTATGGTGTAATTTTTGTGTGTGGAGATAGTTGACATAAAGGTACATGGTTTTGTACGGAAGTGAGAAATAATTTTACCAAGTATGTGTTGCTGTAAGTTGCACACATAGTAATGATATATATTTTTTCTTTCCAGATGTTATCAAACAATGAATATTGTCAATATACCAGTTGATTCTAGCTTTACATGCACAGTGCCTCTAAATATTAATTAAGAATAATAATAAAGCACATTGGTTTGATTTTATTATAATAGATTTAAATCAAAAGTTTTGCAAGTATGAAAATTCCTGAGACCGCTGCTAATGTTGGTGCTTATTATGGCAATGAAGAAAACAGTCAATGGCAGGTGAGTTTCTGGCGATTTTGTCATAATCATTTTTAATTATTTGTAAGGGATACCCAAATTATACTTTTATTTAATTAGTCAATATTTTGGTCTAATTGCATCGACAGTGCTCATGATGGGGCTGCAGCAGGGAGCTGTAACTTTTGATAGGAGGATCTAATAACAGAAGAGCCTGTCAGCTCTCTGTCTACCTTTTTTTTGTAACAACCTTGTCATTATCCTTTATGGGCACTATATTGGAACATTACATTATGTCCCCACACGGCACTTTTTGTATATTTAGCCCAGCATCAACCAATGATTGCTGGGCCAACTTAAAACAGACTTCCCTGTTGACATATTTGATGTGTTTCAAATTTCAATTACTTCACTTACTAGTCAAGGATTCTGTAGAAACTATTTGTGGTTTATCCAGTGGTAGGTGGATGAATCTAAAAGATGTTCAGCCATAGGAGACTTATTAAGTTTTAATATTGTATTTTCCTGCCATTAGTCTGCCTATTTTACTACTACTACTATCCATCGCTCAACGGTGACTGACCTGGTTGACTCAGACAAAATAACTCATTACATATTGATGGATGAATACTTGAAATGTATAATGCATTATCATATACATACATATTTTACTACTACTGCAGGGTAGGCAAAGAGTATTGAGTGGCAAGTTAACTAAGTTTGTTGCGTCTGCTATTTTATAAATATATTTTTATTACAAGTTGTGTAATGTTCCAGCCTAACGGAGTGATAATAGACGGTGGTGTCGGTGGTGGTATTGTAGGCAGTGGAGACGCAGGAGTACACAGACCACCCGTATATCCCATACACGTGCCCAGACACATGCCAGGTATGGTTAAGTCAATTGTTTCACTATTTAGAGCCCCACAAATCTGAAGTTTGAGTGTGATTGTAAAGTCAGTTTTTCCTTAGGAATCCAATTTAGTTAACAACAATGGTGGAATGATGACATTTATGTATTGTAGACAACCAGTAGGGTTTGATTTTAATAGAGTATTACTATAACTACTATCAACCTTTTTTTTTACAAATGTAAAAGTATTTTTGTTTGCCCTTTTTCCCTGTTTTTTCACATACTTATAGTTATGATGAAAAAAAAGTGCTGTAAATGCTATTTTGACTACAAATTCGGAATATAATGCTATTTTTTCGACCACATGGATGCAGCCACACATAAAACTGATAAAACAAGCAATATAAAGCAGCATATTTAATTTATGAGTATAAGAGTATTTGTCACTAAATTCTGATCCCCATATTTTAGTGAAAGCAACTTAAAGATTGGCCAAATTATTGTTAATCCAGAGAATAACAAGATCCAAATCACAAAGTAAACACAAGTCCAGTTAAAAAACGAAATAAGGTTAAAAATCCTAACACTAACATTCATAAACAAACAATATCAAATGGAGTGATGAGACAAGTGACACCAAACAAACTCAAACCCTTTTCAATACTTTGAATCAATATTCAAATAAATCTTGTGTTAATTTTAAACTTTACTAGTAATTATACATTAGAATTGGTTATTTAAAATTGATTTAAATTTTTTTGTTTTTTAAAAATACTACAAGTTAGGGTATTCGAAAAACAGAACCAATCAATAAATCATTTGTGAATTTTTGATTTCATAGTGAAATAATTAAAAAGTAAAATTATTTGTAAATTAAATGAAATACCATAATGAATTCGAAACAACTCTATTCCTACAAATATCAGATGCAACTGAGGCTTATAACTATTAATATTTAATATTCCATGCAGTGCATATGATTGATGTAAAAAATTGTAAACCATTTGTTACAATTTTTTACATCAATTTGTTTACTCCAAGGAACTCCTAAACAAAAAAACATTGCATGTATTGTTTATTTTAATTAACATTCGAATTTATCTTGTACTTCTTCAATATTGCAATGTAACATTGTTATTGATTGATTGATTTGTAAGTATCTCCTACAATCGATTTCTTAGAATCGGTTGGAAGCCTTTATTTTGCAAATAAAGAAAATGTATTTGTTTCTAATGTAGTACAACATATTTATTTTAATTTCAAATATTTTTTGTAAGCTTACACACAAAGCTTACATTGATAAATTCGAAACAGTTTTAAGTGTTAAACATACAAACTTACTTATAAGTAATAAATAGTTCAATTCAATGCATAAGATTAATGTGAAACTTTGTTGTTTTTCAATTTAGTGGCGTTGGTTTACATAATTGGACTCGTAATAAAAACGAAGTGTATGTGGTCAGTGTTTACACTTGCATGCTTACTATTCACTGATTGTTAAAAAAATCATAAGTGTTTGAGTTCACAAGAAAGTAGTATTATTTTAAGCTTGTTACATTGCTGATAGATTTTATATACAAATAAATTTAAATCAAAAATTCAATGGTAATGTCAAAGAATATAGCTATTCAACTTGCTATAGTGATTCAGGCACAAGCTTTGGGTGTGGATTTGTACTTACAATACATACATACATACATACTTACATACTTACATATACATCTATACTATCTATACTATCTATATCTATACTAATATTATAAAAGGAAATGTTTGATTTTTTATTTGTTTGAAATGAAAAGGCTCCGAAACTACTGGACCGATTTCAAAAATTCTTTCACCTTTAGAATGCTACATTATCCCTGAGTGACATAGGCTTTGTTTCATCAAAATCGGTGCAGTAGAAGCCAAGTTACGCAGGCGAAGCTGCGTGAAACTGTTAGTAATACATAATATGAAATACGGAAACATGGAAAGTGATAGAGGCGGCTTATAGCTTATACATGTATGGGTTTGTATAATAAGTAAAATTAACACACTAAAGAACTTCATTAAAACACAAGGAAAAAGTATTTTGCTAATTAATATATTATTATAACAATAACCAGTTATATACATACAAATATAAAACCCTATTGATTTCTCAGTAACTATTATTTGCATTATTTGGTCCGATTATTATGCTTTAAATGGCTGTAAACAAAAGAATAAATAAATAGAAAAAAGTATTTAATATCAAATGTTGAACATGTATTCAATTTTAAGATATAATCCTGTAGCTGGACATTTAATTAAGGACAGTAAACTAATATCTTTAACAGCTCCACTTTATTACGTGTAAAACCAGTACCCAGCAACAAAACCTTTGTTAGTAATTACCGCTTGACACCGATGTGGCATAGACATTATCAGTTTCTGGCATGTATTGACAGGAATGTTTGCCCATGCCTCACAAAAAGCTTCATTAAGTTCATCTAAAGTACGATAAGTGGCTACTTTTTTCTTGATTTCGTGCCAAAGGTGCTCAATTGGGTTAAGGTCCGGGCTATTTGCTGGCCAATCTAGCACCGATACTGACTGACTGGTAAGAAACGAATTGACTGAACGGGCGGTATGTTTTGGGTTGTTATAATGCTGAAACGTCCATATACTAGGCAGATGCTCCTCAGCATAGGGAAGCATTGTTTCCTCCAATATTGCCTTGTATTGATGTTGGTCTAAGTTACCCTGAACTTTCCTCACAGGTCCCACTCCACGTGAAGAAAATGAACCCTACATTTTAATGTTTCCACCGCCATGTTTCACCTGCTTTTTTGTGAATCTTGGATTCATTTTCGCTTTTACTGGACGCCGTACGTATTGCCTTCCATCTGAAGAAATCAAATTAACCTTGGTCTCGTCAGAGAATAATACATGTTGCCATTGGGCGTAGGTCCAATGTCCATATTTACGTGCAAACGCCAAACGAGCATTTCTATGTTCTTTCTTCAACAACGGTACTTTGCGAGCCACTCTTCCGAACAACCCTGCTTCTACCAGACGTCGTCGAACGGTCCTCGCTGAGACACCAGCTCTTTCGTCTGTCCCAAACACTTCGTGTTTAATTAAAATAGAGCCTAGAAACGGATCTTTCTTAGCTAACCTGGTTATCATTCTATCTTCTTGCGGAGTTGTTTTTCTCGATCGTTTTGTTCTGGGCATATTTAAATCTATGTTATTGCGTCTCACATATTGCACTGCATTGTATATCATAGTTTTTGAACAATTCTGCTATCCTTCGGTATGGCCAACCATGCTCGACAACAAACTTCATGATAATTTTTCGCAGTGTTGGATCGCAACTTTTATTTTTACCCATTTTTCTTCAAAATATTTTTCAAAACTTGTAATAAATATCGGGATTGCCGCCAAAACTACCACGAAACAATAAGAGAAGAAGTAAAAAAGTATTGAGATTCAAATTTTGAAAATAGAACGCAATATCTCAGTGTCCCTAATTAAATGGCCAGCCAGCATTATTTGAACAAATAGCACTACTATAATCTATCAACTATACTGTAAAGAGGTTTTATGTTTAAGAAATTGTTATTGTTTGTATAATCGGGCACATAAATGACTAATTATACTTACATGTAAGAGATATGGAATATGGTTTAGACTCGTTGGAAAATAAAAAAATAAATTCACAATTCGGTTTAACCAAAGAGTGTCCCTAATTAGTTGACCACGACTGTATATAGATATGTGACTGTTTATTAATTTGTATACTGATAGTATATTATGCTCTTTCTCATTCTTTCTTTTATTTTTATTTTAAGGATACGTAATGGCGGGTCCGTACTACCCCCCCGCGTACCCGCCCGTGCCCCCCGCGCCTCAAGACGACTTTGCTGACTACATGTGGATGGAAAATGAGGAGGAGTTTGACAAACAGGTAGCTATTTCACTCTTCTCTTACCCATCTGTAATATTTTTAAGTATATGCATGTATATTTATTTATATACAATACAACCAGTTTGGTTGTCGACTTGAAGTGGGCAATGTTTACTACAAACACAACAAACCATCTTTTGCCAGTGGTAATCTAATAACGTAGGTTACTGGTTCATTCCTCTTGTGTGTGTGCCCTTCTAGTGTTGTCTGCCCTGACTTCAGCACTTGCCATATGCATATTGCGTGTAGGACCCTCCTATCCATCCTCCAGCCAGTCGATGGCGGATGATCCCGACCACAAGATGCCGACACACCAGTAACATCGTCTGTGGCGGGTATAGAGGACGGTTGCTTTTTACTATCGGGAGAGCCGCCTCCTTGTTTATTATCTGATAATAAATAAAATATTTTTTTTTTTGGTTTTTGCAGGTGATGCAACAATTAGAAGAAGAAGCGTTAATGGAACAGTGTATTGAGGCGATGTTGGAGGATGAGCAAAGGGAGAGGCACAGGCCACAGGCCAACGGGCACGGTCACTATCCTACGTGAGTATTTTGTTGTATGGGATCAGAACAGGAGACAGTAATGCATTAAACTAGAATTTCCTGATGGTAAGAAATTTACGCCGCCTAGAGACACCAAAGGTGGTGATGGAGCGTTGCCAACCTGAAGCTGTGACGTAAGGTCTCTAGCAAAAGTAAGTTTAAGTTTACCCTCCGAACCGGAGCACGTGAACGGTAAGCATAAAGTTATGGCGGCAGGAATAGGTAAGACGGTGGTACCAATCCGGGCGAGTCGCTGCGAGACTCTACCACCTAGTCAGATGTCACGGTGTTAGTGACGGTAAGCCTATGCTCGCCTTTTACGAGCTGCCTGTCAGGAAGGCATATGGTCTATTCTGTGTCGGGCTGACACGGGAAAAAAATTGTCCAATTGGTTGTGTAATGTCAATTTTACTACTTCCAGTGCTTAGAGGAAATGTTAACAATGTTTTAAAGAATTAAAAAAAAAAATTAAGTACTTGTACGAAACTGGACTTGTATGAAAGGTACAATTTTCAGTCCCGCCTGGGGGGGGGGGGGATGAACTTTTTTAAAATTAATTTATTCATATTTAAAAGCTTCAGATCAGTTGCCAGTGTTTTGTCCATTAAGCTATTTGATATTACAGCACGAGTAACGGCAGTGGGTCCCTATCGCTAGAAGAGACCGTCTCCAGGTCGACACTCAACCCGCTCGCTGCAGAGTTTGTACCTAACAGAGTGAGACAAACAGCCTCAGGTAGGTTTATTTTTTCCTGGCAGTTGCTGGGCTTACCTATCTGTGTTAATAGTAATGTTGAGTAGTTGGTGACATCTCCTCAATATTTGAAACAGCCTACAGCAAAGGACAAAAATCATGTCAATTACATTTTATCTTTGCATATGTTGCCTTTATAAAAGATTTTCTAAAATATTATAAGTAGTTTAATTGAAACTATTAGAATTTAAAATAAATAAATGTCCCGGGACAAATTACTTAAACAAATTGATCAAACCCCAAATTAAAATTGGATGTTTGTGTTACGCGTGTTAGACAACGACTGTCACTGCAAAAATTAATAACATCCCAAGCCTAGAAGTACATAAATCCTGACGGTTCATTACACAAATGCCTGCCCCTGGTGGGAAAGAGCCCCTGTAGTTGGCAGTAGGTGCGGTAACGTGATATTACCGGCCTATTTCAATAGACCAACCTAAAATAAGAGGTGGGGCAACTTCAGATAGGTTACCAAGCAACCGCTAATATTTTTTTATAATTAACTATATAACTAACTGCAGATCGGTTATTAATTTCGGCCGTGTATCGAAAGGACAATTGCTTTGACTTCGGTTTGGCACTCTGTTTACCCTTGAAAAGGATGTTATAATTTGAATGTTGTTTACAGAAGAGAAAGTAGAAACAAAATCAAGAACAGAAAGGGAAGGCAGTAAAGAGGAATCACAGACACCGTCACCGAGCGACACGACGCCCAGTGAGCACAGTGCCGACAGCCACACGGAAGGTATGGTATCATTCTCCAGACCGGAGATTGTTCTGTATGTTATAAAATGTCCGGTCCGGACAAAGTGTCCAGGGTGAACTTTCATTATACATAGAATAAATCTGTAGAAAAGCGAACTCTGTATGATGAAATACATGTGCAGAAAAACCTGTTACTGGCTTTTTTAGAATTTTTGTCTGTCACGCCTTAAATGGATTTTTATGGGCTATATTTATTATATTTACTAAAGGGGTCGGGAACGGAACGGAAGGAGTAAAAGTCAAAATGTAAACGGCAACGGTCCATTATCGCGCCGATTGTAATTCATCCTTTCTTTGTATGTGCCTTGCGGATCGTCCCGTATTTTTCCTAGTCATACGCTTTGTAGTTTAGAAATTAGACATATCGCCATGAACTGAGGTATAAAGTGACCAAAAAACTTAAATTCGGAAAGTAAAGAGACATTTGAACGTACATTTCATCTTATCTATACATACATATTTTCGTGCCAAGTATGTATGCATGGTAGGCAGAGATTACCGAGTGTCAAGTGAACGAAGTTCGTCGAGTCAGCTAGTTTAGTAATAGAAGTATCAAAATTCAACTTATTGGCTAAGACTCATATTATTTTTTTAAATATAAAATTTTTGATATACACGTCTAATTTCTCACTATTTCTAAAATGTGAAATTCGTAAAATTTTGGTATTTTTTTACAAATACACATACAGCCAAAATATATAGGAAGGTAAAGATAAAGTTTTGAGAGACTTAAAAAATGGCTTACATGAATGCAAGTTGAACACTACATATTGCTTTTATATACTTTTTGAACTCTAAAGATTCTGATTAATTCAACCGTTTTTCTTCAATATATTCCAATCCAAATGATAGAATTACATATCATCAGGAGACCCGTGTGGTTATTCGCTGATTGCTCACTTAAAAAAGTGGTTAAAAATAAACATTTCAAAGCAAATGTTCGGTGTAGACTAATCCCTGTTTACAAATTTCAGAAATAATACCAAAGCCGACAGAACCGCCGGAGGTGAGCGCGGCCGACATACAGCCAATAGACAAAAAGCACAAGGACACAAAAGTCAAGGAGATCAAAAAGACGGTCAAAACGGAGGTCAAAGTGAAAGCGAAACCCACAGCGATCAAGTCAGAACCCCGAATACCCGTCAAGAAGGAAGTGAAGCTGATAAAGAGCGAAGCAAAGGTCGATAAAGAGGATGTCTGTCCAACACCAACCATTGAAGTGGCTAAAGTAAGTATAGCTTGCAGTTGGCAGGGTTGGCAGTCCGCAGCTAAGGTGTGTCCGGGGAGGCTTATGTTCAGGTTGCTATTATCCGGAACCAGTCGGCTGTCGACGGGCACGCTTATCGGGTGCCTATTATATTAGATCAGTGGTGGGTAAATTACGGCCCGCGGGCCGGATCCGGCCCTTGAGAGACTTTAATCCGGCCCGCCAAGGAGTTATTTTTTAAAAAAAATATGAACCTCCTTAAAAAAATTAATGATAGATATGATAAGACTATTGCAATTTCAACAAGTAAGATACTGAATCAATACTTCAAACATATATATTGTGTATTTCATATGTTAAGACTTCATAAATAGATTTTATTTTAATAAAGGGTTGTAAAATTAAAAAAAATTGCCTTATGTTATCTTTATACAACGTTTTATAATCGTAATATTTACTGCTATTTGTGTATGTATGGTGCAAGTCTACCGGCTACACTAGCTTCCGGACCGGAACACAGTAAATATGAGCCAGCCAGTCATGTTGATGGTGATCCAAATAACTGATGCTTTACCCATACGAGCTGCCCGGCAGGAAGGCAGGCGATGTATAATATGGATGGGCCCCACACGTGACAGGTATAAGAAATACCGATTGCCTCCCCACATAAACCACATGAAGAACTTTTAACATCACTTTTTTCAACTAGCCTACTGCAGGCAAATGTTTTTTGTAGTGCGATGGCATTGATGTTATGTCCGTGTTACTCGATTCTTGACTTGACTGTTTTGTGAATACTAGCCGATCTGGCGAACTTCGTACCCCTTAATATTGATAGCTACTGATAGTCTGTACAGGAAAAATCAAAATATCGTTTTTCTCATTTTCTTTGCAATTTCTCCTGTTGTTTTATGAAATTCTTCTGTCAATAACTAACACAATAATATGTATATTTTTAAATATGTATGTAGATAATGTTGTCTAAGTAAAGAATTAAATATGTATTATTAAGAATAACTCGTTTAAAACAATGAACTTTTATCATAAATAAAATTGTATGGGGGCAACCTAATTTGTATAAAATTGAAATATAATAAAAAAATGACCTTGGGTGGTATAATCTATTTAAAAACTTCATCAAATCCAGACTACTCCGTAGGATGTCTTACGTCCGTCAAACATAAACAAGGATAATCTAATATCCTTGTACCCTTTTATGTTTGCCTTATGTTGATCTGATTGGTGAGAGTGTTTGTCTGTCTAATATATAAACTACGTATTTTGAATGTTTCAGCAATCGAGCCCGCCCATTGTCGAGGAAACGCAAACCATGAGCAAACCCATCAACTATGCAGCTGCGGCTAAAGCAAACAAACCCAAAAATAATAATCAAACAAACCCCACGCCGCCGCCACAGAAGGTCGACAAACCCAAACCTGTCGAAAAGGTCAAGGATAAAACTGTGGCTAAGGACAAGGTCAAGACCGACAAACCAGTACAGAGGAAAAACTCAGCAAAATAATTTAAAAAGATGTGTTTTTGGTGACAAAATTTAAATGTACAAAAATATTATGCCTTTACCATTCTGGCAATTTTTGACTGGCTTTGGCAAAAAAGAACTGGAGTGGCATGCCGGCCATTCACCAGCAAGTTTCTTATATACATTGTCGTTTTTGCCAATTATCGTACCATGCAAGTTGTGTTTTCAGTAATTGGCCGTGTTTGCTTCAGTCACTTGACACGAATTGCCAATGTTGCCAGTTACTGGCACTGTGTTGAACACTAAATGGCAGACCTGCTAGTGCATTGCTGGTAATATATGGCAACACCCAGAGTTTATTTATCACTAGCATTATTTGTCAGTGTGTATGTATGTAAAGTTTTTTCTTTTTGTGTATAGTCCCATATAATTATGTGATATTCCTAATAAATTGCATTTTTTCTATGAGACGATGTTTAAATACATAAAATCATTACAGTGTAACGCGGAGCTAGGGGGCTGGGGATTTAAGTTTATCATTAACTTAAAAAAATAGTAGAAACTAGACCGATGTAAGAGAATGCTTCGTTGTAAAATCTACGGAGCTGCTGAAACACAACGGACGCACGACGCGCTCGTCTTGTACGGGTGCGGGGTGACGTCTGGGGATAGATAAATGTATCTACCGTTAGCTCATTTGTGACAAATGGGTATGTTACTTTTGTTTATTTACAAAAGTTAAATATTTAAATTACTCCACTTGTAGCCATACCAAAAAAAAATGAAATAAAATGTTTAAAGCCCCAAAATATTATACAAACTTGCATGCTACAGTAAGTGCTCTGTATCTAGTATTGTGTATTTAGATACCGTCTTATGAGAAAGTAAAAAAGCTCTAGCACATTAAGATCCTAATAATTATGTTAAGATTATTATAAAAAAATACTTATAGATTGGATAATGTGAAAAAAATAGCAAAACGGAATTTGAATAAAGAAAAAAATCTTGCAAGATCTAAATAAAATTTATGATTTAGAAGTCTAAAATTAAATATGCTTTAGATTTGCATAGCATTTTCTTTAGATGTCCGATAATATTATTTTTTATTATAAATTGTTTGTTGGTACTATTCTAAGTAATAAGTTTTATGTTTGTATGTTTGTTTGTAAAATATATTTTTTTGCCAAAACATTGTCCAATCTAATTAAAGTGTTATTTAAATTTACTGTTTTTTTTTTTAAATGAAAGGCAGTGTTTTACTGTCACTGTTTAGAGAACAGTTCTTTTAAATACCAATAAAAGTTAGACATTAAGGTTGTCCACTAATGGTTTAGTTAATTGAAATAAAAAAAATTGTACATTGTGAAAAATTATAAAATGTATATTAAAAAAAAATGCACGTTTATGGGTGAATTTAGCAAGTTTAAATCAAAACATATTGGCGACTTGGGATGGATAGGATAGGATTTAAACTTATGATGTTTTGCTTATGATAGTTTTGTGTTTTTAAGAAAAGTTCCTCAAGGGTCTTTCCTTTAAAAGAGAGTCTTTCCTTTAAAAATCATGTTGTTTTAGGTGTCTGAGGGACCTTAGGATCTTTTTACACAAAGGATTTGACGCGACATATAAACAGCAGCCGCTCCACGCCCTTTACCTCGCACTTGTATGATCTTCCAAAAGAAATAACCGCATCAAGTTCGACTTCAGAGCGGTCCAACATGTTATAGTTGAGTTATAATATGCAGACTGTCAATGCAAGTTTGACTTACAGAACCTATTCAGGTCGTCGATATGTTTTGTAGCGAGTTAGAACTAATTTTAGGTGTGAATGTGGAGGTTAAATTTGTGGTTACTGAATGTTGAGGGTGTGAGACGGACTTGATTGTAATATAGTTATCCATTTTGTTTACTATAGCATATTGACATATTTCAAATTGTTAAGTCAGTTGTACACGTCCGAAATCTGAATTGAAAATGCCCCCTGGTTTTTAATAACAAAGAAAAATATTATGTGGGATACGTCTGAAGCTTTTTAGTAATAATGTATGCATTAAATGCATTTTTTATAGCGTAATGTGTCAACTTATTTTATTCTGAATTTATTTTAATTACAAACACTTGAAAAATAATTTATCAATAAATTTTTCATTAGTTTATTTAACATAGTTAAATAATATAAGTTATGTTTTATATCCGACATTGTCATTAGTCTAGAATTATTGAATTTTTTCTAAATTGATTATTTTTTATGTTAACACAGTGTTTTTTTTTATTGTACCCCAAACAAATGAGTTTATGAAAAAGGCGAACTTGTCATTGTCCCCCAGCCAACAGATGGACAAACAATACTAACATGTTAATACTGCACAATATACTTCGAATATAGCTTTGCGTTCTAAATAGTGATTGTTGCGAGCTTGGTGTGTACAACTGGCAAAACAATTTGACAACGGAGAGGGGGACAGCTCACAGGGGGAAGCGATTTTTAGGATTTCAGGAATTTCCTTCGTTATATTAATGGTTATTGAAAGTTTATTATTATTTTAAGATTACTTACATTTAATATATTACAGTTGTTTATAGATATTTTCTTCTTTTACACAAACCATTGGAAGTTATATGGACATTAAACTTGTGAGTCGAAAGTCTGAATCTGATGAAGATCTTAATATTTTGACACAGTAACACAGGCTGGTTGGTACAATTCTTGTTATGCAGAATGTGCATAAAAATAACAAATTTGGTGCAATAATTTTAGTCAGAGCCCATGGAAAATGACAATCTCAATGGTTAATCAATTGTGCATGTTTTTGTAGGTTTTTGAAATGAAATTTATCGAAGCAAACCTTAATTTTGAACGTAAACTAAAACGTAAATATAAACTATAGTTAAAGAACAAGTCAAAATATTTCATAATATTTAACAAACTCAGCGCAAATAATAGTTGTTTAACAAATTTGATGACAGGATATATACAAAAGTTATCGAAATAATAATTGCTTTTAACTATTATACCATCTTTAATATTATTGTTATATATTTAATTTGCAAAAGATATAATTATGCATGTAACAGTCATTTTAGTTGCACAAATGGTCGGTTGAGTTAGCGGGTGTTGGGAGAAGGTTCAGGCAGAGAGTATTACCCGAGTTAGTTAGGAGATGCACCAGTAAAGTCTAAAAATCGCCTTCTTTATTTAGATAGAAACAGAGTTTTATAAATGTATTGTTCTGCACCAACGTTTCTTGAGTAAATTTGAGATTAAAATTTATGTTTCTTATCACTCAGTAACTGGTGCCTTGGAATTTACAAATTATGCACAAATAAGGCCGATTTTATTGAATGTTTTATAACATACATTGGTACATCGCGGGCAATAGATTATTATAGACGAGAAAAACTATAAAAACTGGATTTAATAAGTTTGCTTATTTTAAAATGAAGAATCGTTGGTGGAGGCATGTAGTAGCTATTTACACTAGGCAATTAGTAGTGCAAGTGTCCAGCGGCTTGCTGTGTAGTGGTCAAGCAGTTGCGGTTCAAACCAGAGCGACACAACACGTCATGTTAACTTTGTCTTTTATTTGATAACAGTATTACTGAGTAGCGATAACAGTTGCTCCAAACACTAGGAACAATGTTTCTAAGTATTGAGAATAGTGTGTTCAGCAGACCGTGTTTGACAAACACAACAGTCAGGACAGTGTCTGCTTGCTGCTGACACAATTCTGGGCACATTTATTTTTGTCGAGTTTTCCATTGATAGATGTAATGTAATCTTTACCGACCGATCCCGATCGAAATGAATATTTATAAATTTTTAAATATTGGTTTAAATTGATTTTTTTAACATTCAAGGAAGTTCGCATACTCGAACAGTGCATTTTTATATCTCGTATTTAGCGACTGTTGTTTCTATTGAAATGTTGACATTTATAAAATTTTTAAATCAATCTGTCAAGCTTGTTTCGGAGTTTACTGTTACTGTTTGAACTACAGTTAAAGATATACTGTTATCGCTTAGACGGCACATTATTTAGTGTTAAAAGTGTAGATATGTTATTAACTTTTATTTCATTAAATATTTAAGCTTCATTTAAATTCTACTCAATATGTAACTAAATCAATTTATAAATCCATATATTATTTTTAGTATGTAAGAAAATTTTTGTATACTTTGGTTCATATTAATTTAGCATAGTGATTAATTACAAAGGTTGCTTACTACTAAAGAATTTCCGTAAATTTTTTACCTATGTCAAGAAAATTTTGCAAGTTTTGAACCATCGTGAAACGTAATTTCTTTGGTGAAACTTAGGTATCGCCGATACAAACCTCCCGCTCGCTCGTAGGCAAATAAATATAGCAGCCTTGTCATCATAGCCTTTATAAAAAGTTGACTAAATTTTATAAAAAAGACTCCAACTAAGCTCATTATTAGATTTAACAGTATGTTTGATTACTGGTTTTATATATATAGTGCTACTAGGTCACAATTCATGAAATAGAATTGTTATTATAAATAAATTGTCAAATATATGTACAATACTGTAAGGCTGGATTTTTATTGACAAGCACTTCAACTCCCGACGTCTGTGTGTGAGAATGTCTCTGTGGCATAACTTCTAAACGAATAGACTCATTTCGATGCCTATTGTCTGGACCGGAACAGGCTTGTCAAGCCTAAAGAGACAGGAACAGTAGGGTTACTTTTGAATCCCGATTGATGCAATATTGGAAATTGAAACACTACAAGTGGATTGTAGAATCCGCGGACACATCTTGTGGTTGCGTGCGTGTTCTTTCTTGTAGTAGGGGAGCCCGCGATGCCAAATGTGTAGTAACTCGAGTGTCACGTGCACACATTGAGTTTGTCAGTTAAATAGTGGAGAGTGAAAAGGGTCATGTGAGTTAGTGGTGGGTTGAGCGTCTAGAAGCTGAAATTTAAGAAGTGATGCGTGACAAACACGTCAGGTAGGTGATTGCGTATCTTTCTAGTGATGATCACTGGGTCAAGTGTAGGTACATCAAATAGCTGTTAAATGACCCGTTTTTTGTTTATGTTATGGCTCTTGCAACTCACGAAGGCGAGTGGCTTTACGCGTATCTTTATATTTTATTAAAGTGTGTGAGAGCGAAATTGGTATGGTTAGCATAAAAATTGAAATTGAATTTTGTGTTCAACGTGAGGTAAATAATAAGTAATTAATAGGTTTATGAAAGCAAAAAAAGCAGCCAACTGCCAGTCAGATTTTTCCATGAAAGGTGCCGTAGCAGCAAGTGGCATTATAAAAGTTTTCCCGTGTCTGCCCGCTCGAGTGTGCAGTCGGGAAATTGCGGTTTACGATTTATTACTTATTAAAAAAACTATTTACTAGATCTCGTTGAAACTAATTTTTGATAGTAATACACATCATACGTTTTTAGTTTTATCGTTCTCTTATTTTAAAAGTTACAGGGACGGGGGGGG
>NJDC01009704.1:69036-89875 GCA_002245475.1 Calephelis virginiensis
GATAGGCTTGCCACCTATCACATTGTGGGACTTAGTATCTTCGGCTAGTCGTGGGTACCCTGGTTGTGCCTCTGCCTACCTCTACGAGGATATGGGCGTGAAGATACACATATTTGGTGCAAGTCAGAAGTACTAGGAGAAGCCTTTTCACTATTACTTCGAATACTTTCAAATCATACTGTTCTTATTATTTATTTATGTTCGAATAGTCTATCGGTTTCGCTTGTTACGGCATCATTAAAGCTAAAACTAACTAAAACTAAAATATTGTGTCGGGGTTTTAAGGTTTTGTTCTGAAGATACTGTGAAAAGCGATATCGTTAGGCTACTTAAATAAAAATAAATAATAATTGATATGTGGTACAGTATAAATGTTTCTTCATATTTATAATAGATGGCACTAAAATTAGTTATGGTATCGACTCGAAACTTTTTATAACAGCTACATCTGTTAATGCGCCGTTGAACAAATGTTTTCTATGTACCGATATAGAAGCATAAGTGGCGCATCTTTTAGGGGTGTAATCCAAAGACTACAATACTCTATGGTGTAATCTGTGTAAACAATACTTATTTAAACTGCCACTTGCTTCTGTCAGTTAGCTCGCATGTAATAAATTATTTTGTACAAGTTGTTAATAACGCAAAATCTATATTACTCTATTTATAACTCAAGAAAGGCAAAACTGATTTGGCTGTAAATTAATGGGGAGGTAACTTAGAACCAGGAGAAGGACATAGGCTATCGCGTTCAACAAACAAAATTTTATTTTTTACCATACACACTAAACGGGTGGAACGAAATTTGTCCGGACAGCTAGTTATGGATGAAAGTGAGTTACGTGCGGTGATAAAATATTTCGCTTCAAAAAAATGTCCACAGAGTAATGTTTTTGCAGAAGAAAGTTTGAGAATCTTTTATTGGGAGACAGAAGATATAAATCATACAGCTGAGATTTTTTTTATAAATATATTTGATAGCAATCAGTCTATTTTAATTGATTGTCTGGGGCTCGAAAAAGTATCGGCAAGGTGGGTGCTTCGAATGTGAAAACGTTTGGAAATTTCTAAGCGTATTCTCGAAATATTTCAGCGAGATATGGATTATTTTTGTCATGGCATTGTCACCATGGATGAAACTTGTGTCCATCATTTCGACCCTGAAACTAAGAGACAAAGCTTGCGTTGGAAATGACCATCTTCTCCATCCATCAAGAAAATTCGAGTTGCTCCAACCGCAGGTAAAGTTACCGCCTTACGGCCAATGTTAATAACATTTCTCTAAAGATGGATTTCAAGCAATCTAGATAGCTGCGTATCCGCCGGCCTATCCTATACCTAATTGCCATATTTATCCTGTCCACAGATATATTATTGGCAAGCGATAACATAAAAATGGATCAAAATATCAATCTTGGACAGCAATTTTTGGATTAGGATTGATTATTAATATTGGCCGTTAGTGTTCTGGGATAGTGAAGGAATCCTTTTCATTGTTTACATGCCAAAAGGCCAGATGATTACTGGACAATATTATGCAAATTTGATGCCAAAATTGCGTGAAGCGATTAAAGAAAATGTCACAATTCACTATGAAAAAAGCCATATTCTCCTCGACCACCTACCATATTCTCTGGACTTTTCCTCTAGTGATTTTCACTTATTCCTAAAATGAAATAAGGAAATTCATGGAAATTAATTTCTATATAATGACGCGGTTGAGGCAGCCGTAGAGGAGATTGTTTGAATCAAGTATTTTTTTCCGCAACGAAAAAGGAAGATAAAAACGCATTATTTGCATTGAATTGGAGGAAGATTATGAAAAAAAAACGTACTTTTTTTTAATTTTTGCATTTTTTCCGTATTAATTATACGATTTTTTTTTATTCACCTCGTAATTTGTTTACTTTGGGGTAAGATTCAACGCGTCCGTATTGGCTCATCTAACCCTTTAACCGAAACTGTTATTCCTATTGATTTGTAATTCGAATGATCACTGTTCGTAAAACTTTTTATTCATGTAATTTGTAGTTGCCGAAAACTTCCAAGTACTAATTCCCTTCCGCCTAACCGTATCCAGCGTAGAGCGACTCGAATTATCTGAAACTACATTATCTCCATTTCGCTTGATACTTTGGTTTGCGCAAAGAAGTCGTTCTTTTAAAGTTTTCTACCGCATACACACAGCGAGTGCTCAGGGGAGTTCCTCGAATTCACTGCTGATTTCCGCACGAGAATATCGCGTATAACGTCGTTTTAGAAGAAATGGATAGTACCACCAATCTGGGTGAGCAGCTGCATAAACGCGGTAGGCGCACAGTGATTAATGTTCAGTCACGTGCAATGAAAAGTATACACGGGCAGATTTTTAAATAAATGTTCACTCTTAAAAATTTCAGAAACAAATAACCACTTCACAATTTTTACTATATGACCATCCGAGTTTCTCTTAATAATGTATACATTTATGGCAAAAATATGTACACAGTTTGTTTTCAGATATTTATATTCACAATCAAATGCAAAAATATGTATTCATTATGAATTACAAAAATATGTAAACTATATTATTTTACAAAAAATGTAATCAATACTATTTCATTGTAATGTATGCAATCATGCCTATGATTTTTTTCTTAAATATGTATACACTTATAAAACTGTAGCAATTTTCAACATTTTGAAATTCCTCAAAATATTGAAAATTGCTACAGTTTTAGTTGAAATTCCTCAAAATATTGAAAATTGCTACAGTTTTATAAGTGTATACATATTTAAGAAAAAAATCATAGGCATTATTGCATACATTATAATGAAATAGTATTGATTACATTTTTTGTAAAATAATATAGTTTACATATTTTTGTAATTCATAATGAATATATATTTTTGCGTTTGATTGTGAATATAAATATCTGAAAACAAACTGTGTACATATTTTTGCCATAAATGTATACATTATTAGGAGAAACTCGGATGGTCATATAGTAAAAATTGTGAAGTGGTTATTTGTTTTTGAAATTTTAAGAGTGAACATTTATTTGAAAATCTGCCCGTGTATACTTTTTATTGCACGTGACTGTACACATTGACCAACGGGGGATGGAATCGTCATATCCCGACGCCGACGTTACAGTCGGTGCATGAGGGACTTACCAGCATGTGCCTTCCGCGGTTGCTGAGGAAGGTGAACTGCTTCCCGCACACGGTGCAGGCGTACATGGGCCGGTCCGCGACGTGCGCCAGCCCGTGGTACTTCAGGCTCGCCTTGCTGCTGAACGACTTGTCGCAGTGGGAGCACTTGAACAGTTTGTGCCCCGTGTGCACCCACATGTGCGCCTCCAGCTGCGCGTGTTTCTACCGAACAGAAAACAGGTAACAAGGTTATCGTTATCAACCTAGCATTTGTCCCTGCTGTTCCCCGAAAGCCTATGTCGGCTTTTCTACTTGTCTTCCACCACTTCGCTCGGTCTTCTGCGGTGAGTTCATTGTTAACTTATTGCCTTCATTTGTCATTGTTCAAGTCAAATCTTAAGTTTGAATTATTTCTTGTAATTTAAATTTAAGGATTTTCTACGCAGAACTTGGTAGCTAACTAGATTTCAATACTTTTGTAAGCTCAACAATCAGAATCACAAATAAAAATAACTAGGTTAATTAAAACCGACTTCAAAACTAAAAAGTAAAAAATAATAAACTTGTATATATATTCCGATTTCTATATACAGTATCCATTTAATAAAACTACTTACTAGACCTCGTTCACTCATTCTAAAAGCTAAAAGAAACGCGTTTATGTCTGCACTTGTCTTATTATTATTCTCAAAACATACATAAATTATAATTATATATTTTTTTTTAAATTGAGGGTATAACTAAGTGTAAGCTAGTTTATTTGCTTCTTACTTATAATTCAATTTAAATAAGATTCTTAGTGTTACTTATCTGTGTTAGTGTATTTTTGGCACTCTAACATCACCTCCTATAGTCTCCTATATTATTTCACTTTCCTCTGTTTAAAACAATGGATTTATCACAGCTGATGAATCAGAATCAAAATCAGAAAAACCTTTATTCACTTGAACCATACACGCGGTATTTGTGCGCGTCGACATTTTTATAAACTACCACCGGATCAGAATCGCGGTCACACACTGAGAAAATCCGGCGAAAGAAACTCAGCGGGCTTGTATTTTTTCAATAATAATAATTACAATATAAACTAGACTAAAATATAAATTACCATCTGACTTTATCTTAAATAAAAGGTACAACAAATCACATTACAAATTGCAGTGGGAGATTGAAATCTTTATCCCCAAGCATGTTCATCTTCCAAATACTCGGAGACCGTAGCCTTTTTGACATAATTTTGCTTTTATACATTTTTTAAACTTATTTAAAGGTAGATCTCTAATACCAATGGGTAGCTTATTGTAGAACTATATACATTGACCCAAAAAGATTTACTAATTTTATGGAGACGAGTTTTGTATGCAGCTAGATTATTTTTATATCTTGTATTAACATCGTGAACATGACATTTTTTTGTAAACATACATAGATTTTTTAACATACATTAAATTCTCATAAATTTATTGAGAACTGAAGGTTAAAATATTTATTTCTTTGAATTTTCTCGGAGGATCCCTTACTTTAAGATTACAAATAGCTGTAATAGCTCTTTTTTTGTAATACAAATATAGTATTTATATCTGCAGACTTTCCCCAAAGAAGTATGCCATAAGACATTAAACTATGAAAATAGCTAAAATACACTATTCGGGCAGTTTCAACATCTGTTAGTTTTCTTATTTTTTTACTGCAAATGCCGCTGAACTAAGCATATTTGCCAGTTTCTCAATATGAGGGCCCCATTGTAATTTATTATCAATTGTGATACCTAAAAAGATAGTGGATTCAACCAGATCCAGTTTAGATCCATTTAGTTGTACATTGGAATCTACTAGCCTAACATTTGGCAATGAAAGTCTAACAAATTTTGTCTTATTATCATTTAAAAGAAAATTGTTAACTGTGAACCAATGTACAACTTTCTTAATCTTATTTGTCTTTTCACTTTAATTATAAGTGAAGCGTCATCCGCGAACAATAAAATATCATGGATATAATAAGGTAAATCATTCATATATAAGAAACAAAAATGGACCAAGAATGGAGCCTTGTGGTACGCCAATCGTGACCGCAGAACCCGAAGAAGTTTTACCATTGATTTTATCCCTCTGAACTCTATTATTCAAGTATGAGATCATGACATCAAGAGCTTTGTCCTTAATTCCGTAATAGCGTAATTTCCTGATCAGAGTATCATGATGAACACAGTCGAAAGCCTTAGAGAGATCACAGAATACACCTAATGCATCATGAGAGTTCTCCCAGGCTCCAAATACATTTTTTAATTACTCCACGCCTGCATCAACGGTTGAGCAACCTTTGGTAAATCCAAACTGTTTATTATGTAACAATTTGTTTACTTTGAAGTGATTTAACATCTCATTAAGTATTAATTTTTCAAACATTATACTAAATGTAGGCAGAACTGAAATAGGTCGAAAATTTGTAGTGTCAGAAGTGTCACCCGATTTAAATAAAGGCACTACCTTGCTTTGTTTCATTAGATCAGGAAAAACACCATTCGATATGCAGCAGTTAAATATAATGGCCAAATGTGGTGCAATATCATAAATTATTGATGCAATCGTTTTAACAGAATGTCCCCACAAGTCTGGCGTTTTCTTCGTTTGAAGTGATTTAAAAGCTTTTATTACGTCTTTCGTATCGACATAGGTAAATTCAAAAGTTTTGTTACATTCTGTTACATATTGCTTCAATATTGATTCCGAAATAATAGGAGTTAAGTAAAGAGTTTTGGTTGTTTCAATTGGAATTTGTGTGAAGAATTTTTCAAACTCTTTTGCTATTTTCCCATCCGCTTTAACACGACATCCATCTATATATAGTTCCGTTGGTTTCCGTATTTATGGCCTTGATTTTGATATCATATCTATATATAGACTTAGCAATAGAACACACTCTTAAACAATTTTGAATACACTTTAATATAGTTTTTAAGATCAATGCTATGGTAATGTGATTTTTCATAGTATAAATCAAATAACCGTTTTCTACTTATTAATATACCGGTTGTTGCCCACTTACTGAAACACGCCCGCTTTTTCTATATATTTTTTCTATGTATGAATACTTTATTATGCTCCGTGTCAATTAATTTAAATAACGAATTAAACAATTTATTAGGAACATCATTGTAAGGTAGATTTGGCAGTTTTTCCAATATATTGTCCCGAAAGTCTTCTAATCGACTTGAATTTATTGGATTATAAACAATATATTTCTTATGAGACTTTTCAATTATTTTCATAGGAAAAATAGCTAATTGACCACAGTGATCAGAATCTAGTTAATTTATAACTGAACAGCTAACTGGTGATATATTTGTAAAAATCTAGTGGGTTCCAAGAAAAATTTTTGTAAACTATATGATTAAACATATTGAGAAATCTAAAAGATAAAGAAGATTTTTCCAATATGTTAATATTAAAGTCTCCATAAATAATAATATTATTATCTGAATTTGAAACCTTAAGTATAACCTCTTCCATTGTTTTTCAAAATCTTTATATGAAGCTCACGCTGGCCTGTATACACTTATTACAACCAGCTGCCCATACTCAATACAAGCAATCTCAATAACTCGTTCAATAGAAAAATTCACTATGTCCTAACGTTCCCTAAATTTAATATTATTCTTAATAAATATAAGAGAACCGCCACGAGTGATAGTTTTCCTATCAAATGAGCACCTATCTGGTGATTACTGAAGCTGAATATATTGTATTGATGATCTTTTAACCAGTATTCAGTAAGACATCAATATTATTATAGATTATATAACACTAACTTTAATTCTTTACCCAAACTATGTTACTACTTTCATATCTTCTATTTTTTACCTCTAGGCTGACGATTTACAGCTTTATCGTCACTGTAGTGTTGCAGATGAACATCATAGCTTTAATTAATGAGGATTTGAAAGCCATTTGCAAATAGACAGTGTCCCATGGTCTCTAGGTTAATCCCATTAAGTCCAAAGCTATTGTAATCGGCAGTCGTTATATGATTTCCCAGTTAGATTATTTTAATTTACCACCCTTCTTATCTTCTAAATCTTTGCATCCGTTTCATATTTAATTAACGTAAATACGATCGTATATCCAATTTTAAAGCCCAGCTTAAATTACTCCCAATTCGCTTTCGCAGGAATACCCATATTCCAAGCCTTTTGTTTAATATATTATATAATCCAATAATAATTAATAATTATATAATCCATTTCAAATATCTTTGAACGTTTCACTTTTTTGCATGCTCCAGATTCTCCTTGTCGCTTTTTGCTGTGTTCATTACTTTTTTTTCCCGAACCACACTCCTCAACTTATTCTCGGTCCTTTACACTGTAAAATTTTAGAACTCACTACCTCACATTATTCGCGATAGCCCATCTTTATCTGTTTTTTAAAAAGCGTTTAAGAGATCATTACTTATCGCTGTCTTAAATCTGTAATTTGTCATCTTTTCTATTTTTTTTACAACATCAGTTATGTTTTTATGTTCTTGTAGTTTACGTACTTGTGTTTGTATACTGGGTACTACAATTGTTTAAACATTGTGTGGCCTTTAGTATTATGTATGTATTCTCAGATATATATACAAGTTTATATATTTTGTTATGTATGCAAGTGTATGTATTTATGTAGGCACATTTAATGGTTTATTATTATTTTTTCTTTTTTTTCATTTGTTTTTTGTTTTTCTCCTGGGTTTGATGTGTATAACATATGTATGTAAATGCTGAATAGTTATCTTTTTTTTTTACTTAATTTATTGTGCACTGTAAGTCTACCATTTAAGTTATTTTCTAAGCTCCTTTTTGGGTGAGCTTGAAGAAATCTCTTTATCTGAGATAAGCTGACCTTTTGTACAAGTCTTTTAGTTTAAAGTTTATGTAAGTTTTTTGTGTACAATAAATGATTAAATAAATAAAATAAAATAAATAAATACATTGATTTTATTAAAAAGACAGTCAATACAAACGTCATCAATTTGTAATGCCCAAATAGTTAGTACATTCTACATTCTCAATATTTGTATTAATTAGAAAAACATCTAACTTTTTAGTTTCCGTATGATGTCCTTAAAATTCTACTAACTTTGCCGTAGAAAGGTTTTTATTTGTTTCCTCTTTTAAATCAAATTTACTTTTGCATTTTATGAGGAAGGTAGTTTGATCAGCAAATGATATAGAATTATGCTTAAAAACGTTAGAAAGATTATTAATATAAATTGAAAAAAGTAATGGCACCAAACTCTTACCTTGTCGTACGCTGCATTTATCAAAAAGATAATTTGAGGTAGAGACTTTGTACGGTTCCCACAAATTCTTGATATTTCAACCCACAGTTTTCTATTCAGTAAATAGCTCTTTAATCACTCTAATGTTTTACCTCTTATGCCATAATATTTTTCTAGTTTAGCCAACAACGTATTATGTCAAACAAAAACAAATGATTTATTAATTTTAAAAAATACAGAAAGTGGATTTTTATATGTTATAAAACCGTTTGATTATTATGTAAAACATCAATTCGTGTAATTTATCCATAGACACGAGTTTATTTATTTATGATATCGCAGATTTTTATTTGTTTACTGGCATCCTCTCCCGGTTTCGCCCACGTACGAAATTATATATTTTTAAAATAGTAGCCTATGTGTTATTCTGTTGTATAAAAAATATGCCTGTAAAATTTCATCTTAATCCATTTTGCAGTTTATGCGTGAAATTTTCGAATTCATAATATTGGTAGGATTTACTAAGCTCCTAACAGCAATGTATGGCAGACAGTGCGGATGGTACGCGTGTTTCCGTTACCTGGAAGAGTCGTCCGCAGTGCTCGCACATGTAGGGCGTGCAGGTGATGCGCGCCAGGCCGGGGTGCGCCAGCCGCAGGTGGCCGGCGTACGTCTTCACCGACCACACCTGCAGCCCGCACTGGGAACACAATCATTCACTCGAACTAACAAACGACTTCTATTTATTTATATCTATTGGGCCTTTTTATCGAATGGTAAAAATACAATGGCGACAAACGGCACCCTTTTAGATTGTATATTAGTATGAAGCAGTTCCAATTTTGTAGCTAGACGTACTTTGAAAAAGCGCTTAATGATTTTTAAATAAACAGCAACATAACAGTACAAGATCCGAACCCAAATCGACCTTCTAATAAAACCTCTAAGTATTGCCAAGATGAGTCAATATAGCTCGCACTGTTGGAAAGTTATAAGATGCCATGTGGAGTCAAGCTTCCAGCTCCACGCGCTCTATTTCTAAAAACTTTACATCAGGTTAAAAAAGCTTTACATTTTTGTCAAAATATACAGCTTTCTTGTTTCGTTACTATCACATAGGTGATAGTAGTGATGGGTATAGGTACCTCTACCCTCCATAGTTTACGTATCAAATACGCATATTTTCGTATAATAAAGGGCTCATCATACGCGACTATACTATACAACAGTGGTGTCGATACTTTATGCTGTGTAGATCAACCTGAGAAATAGTTAAGGGTTTAAGATCGACAGCTTTATTTTGATGTATGTTTTTAAATTATTTATTAGTAATAATAACACGTATTTATGTTATCATTTTAGTTTTATGTTGTAATCGTAAGTAATTATTAGCAGTTTTACATAGTTTGTTACTAGTTACATACATTTGTAGATAAAAAATATTCGAAATTCCAAAATAAAATCTTGTAGGTACTAACTGGCTTAACCTCTAAAATCGACCGTTTGGGCGCCATTGCTATACAAGAAGCCAAACAACCCAAATAACACCACCAAACTGTTTATAAAATAACCAAAAACACACATACTAAAAATTCAACAAACGTTTTGCTTCGCAACCAAACCATTATCAGGAAATTACAATTGCACTCCACAAAAGCCTCGTACAAACTAACGCGCGCGCCCGCGACTCGGTCTATTTGTAAATGTATTCAGTGGGTACGCGCGAGGGTGTGCTTTACCGAGTAACATCTATGTTGTCAAAAATGTGTAGCATATTTAGTTAAATTGGATTGTTCGTTTAACAACGTAATTGAGTCTTCGTTATTACATTCAATAATTTCAAGTTGTTCTTGTCTATTAAATTTGAATCTTTTTTTTTTAAGTTTGAAATAATCAATAGTATAATCTACTGCCAGATGATAACCAGAAAACATTTCTGAAAATAAAATATGAATTGTTTCAAATGGAAACGGCCAGATCCTTTTCAGAAATTTTATGGTAGGTAGGTATTAAGGCTCCAGTGCATAAGCATTCGACTTATGCAAGATTAAAATAAAGGACGGAAATTTTCAAAAACTTCAATGACTTCATATTATGTACTGGCTAGTTGTAACCGCGACTTCGTCCGCTTAAAATTAAACAAAAAGTAAGTTAGATTTTAGTGAAATTTTCTAAAATAAAAGTAGCCCAAGTTACTTCTCATTACGTTTGATATCTGCAATTGAATATGCCGTCAACATCGGTCCAGTCGTTTTATACTTTATTTGGAACAAACAGACAGGCAGACATAAACAGTGAAAACTGCTATTTTGGTATATGTACCGTACATACATTCATATGCATGTAGTAAAAAGCGGTTATTTCAATATTACAAACAGACGCTCCAAATTTATTTGTTTGTATAAATATGGCACCATACGAGTATAACAGGTTAATTAAAAATAAATGTTAAGATTGTACTTTGATAAAGTATAATAGTTTACTACATCAACGCGAAGAACTTGAAGTCGAACTTCTATCGCTCGTTTGTTAGATATATTTTAACATAAAAAAATTATATCACCTGTTCGCAGCTGATGGGTTTCTCAACCCTCGGATGTATGTTCGCCCGTCGCTCGCCCCGAGATATCGTGCGCCGACTGCCTTCTACATGTCGAGAGCTTTGGGAGTCATTCCTTAATTTATTGCTGAAATATTATTGCATTAAAATTACCAGTTAGTTGCTGTCTATGCTTTCTCATTCTTACAAAACCAATTTCGACGACACCTAGGTGTGCTTCAATCTATACCACAGCAAAAAAACAGTAAGTTATCCTTATACAAATGTGACATTTATCAGCTGCTGCAGCTGGGTAAGTTATTTCAAATCAAGTTTTCAAGACAGCCGCATTCACAAGAGCGAGATCCGAGAAGGAGTGGTAACGAAAGATGGTGTAAATGTAAAAACGAAAAGGAGCATGTTCTCTTTGTTCAGTCACGTGGAGAGAAGGACAGATGAGATATTAACAATACAGATATCCAATGCGAGTATAGGTAGATGTAGTTATCCGGGGAAACCAAGGTTGACATTTCACGATCAAATAACTCGTGTTTCAAGAAAAGTTTGGGTGGGGTCTCTTTTCTCCGAAACCGGTGTGTTTGTATGAAAAGAGTTACGAATGTGTTGTCTGTGAAACTATGGAAACACACACTCAAATTTCAACCCAAATAAAGCCAAGGCGTTAAGTAGTTGACATACCGACAGTAGCGCCACCTATCTCATCACGCAATTTAAGGTGATTCGCCCCTGCTCCCGTTATGCAGTGAGAATGAAGCATTTCTTTGTTCTTTCACTGCGCTTAAATGATTCACCTCTCATCCATGTGATAATAAAACGGCAAGCTTTACAGTTTGACTTAGATGTAAAGTTTTGAAGTTAGAGGTTATAGGCTAATTATTCAATTTATTAAAGGGGTTCCCTTAGGAGAGGGGTAAACGTCAAAATGAAAATTGGTATATAGTCATACAACATTAAAATAAATGTAGGGCATGGAAATCATAGTAAGTTATCTTTTAAATGCAGACAATACAACAGCGGACTTTTTTGTAGATCTATAAAAAAACAAAAATCGCCTCATATACTGTTTTAGTGCACAATGTCAAAGCATTTTGACATCGTTTTTGATGAACACTATAAATGCGCGTGAACTGCGGAGACTTGGTAAACAAATATTGCCATAATTCAACATGCGAATTTTCCTCAGAAATCACTCAATATATTCGTGAAAAACTGTATATAAACTCGTTAAGCAGTTTTTGAGTGTATCGCGCTAAGACAAACTATTAACTCTATTTTTCCAGTTTTTCTTTCTATATTAACCTTTCCCTTTCGATAACTAATACAAAAATAAAGAGCAAACATGGTCCATCCGTCCATGCAGGATGCGCTGACCAAAGGAAATAGGGATTCGTTTTTATATATCTATACATAAATACATAAATAACGCTTAAATTATAATAACGCTTGCGAAGCACTCGAACTTCGCATATCATCTCACGCTGTGATCTTCTTTGATATCTTTTTTGATTCGTACAAGTTATATATATTTTTTACATTACATTTTACCTATTTATTTTATTTTCATTTGTTTTTCTTTTAAGCAGTATGCAGATATAAGAAGCAGGCTCCCTATGGGCATCTCTAATTGGTTCGAACTCCACATAGGCAACTCTTGATATTTTTCGAGGATAAGACATATGAACACTGCGGCCCCACAGCGTTTCTTAAGCTAGAACCGGCGCAAAAAGAACGCGGGGCGATGCCAGCCGTTTTGCTGCGTGCATATTTTTTTGGCTGCGTGTAATTTCAAATCTGTGATAACTTCTAAAGTACTCATTTAAATGAAAAAAAGTGATTTTAATCTGTTGTACTTGTTGTACTAACTTGTGGATAAGAATTAATAGTCACAAGGAGAAATTAGCTTTTTAAACATATTTGTCTGAGATAAAAATGGTTACTGTGGGCTAACCCTAGGAGATATATCTACGTTATCGCGGATTTTTTGCTGGCCATTTTATGATGTATATTTCTACAGCACCTATAACGCAGCAGAGAGGTAGACTTCTGAGTGAAAGCCGTGATCTTCTCGGATAAATAGAAGATACAGAAGATGCTTTATACTTACGGATCGTGTTCGTTAAAGTGCTTCGAAGATAGCTTTAAATGCCTAGAGTAAGCCTCCTCAGATATGAACCGTACGTCGCACTCTTTACAATAAGGTCCTTCGAGCTGGATCTGAAAAAAAAAGTAGAATGTGCTGGTTAGTTCACAGTGATTTTCCACAATTTTGGTCTAAGCCAATGCCTTGAAACTCTGAAATAATACGTTTTTCTTTAAATTTATCCTTGACGAGCTTCTGCGACTATAGACCGTTACAACAGTTTGATATTCATAATAACACCACAACGTGCAAGTTACGAACCCAAAATAGAGTACGACTCAAATGAATTCAATGTTTACAAAACATAACAGGCATTAGCAAATATTTTAAATGCGGTACCTTTAGGCTATAATACGACAGTTGATTAAACATGGATGGATTTAACGACGTTATTAGTCTAAATTAAAAAAAAATTAAAAACGACCAATAGTTTCGAGTCTGGCCCATATTTTCAATTTTAACTATTTAACGTGGCGTATCAATTACTAAAGGGCATCAACAAAATAAACTGTACCTCTAAATGACAGGAGTAAGAAATTCACTTACAGTCTCTTCAAACATTTTGTGTTTCTTGTTCTTATGGACGTCAATTCCCTTTTTACTAACAAACGCATATCCGCACAGTTCACAGATGAACTTGGATGCATGTTTGATACGTAAGTGGGTCATGTAGGTTGTTACTTTTCTGGAAATAATTAAAAAAATGAAATTTGTGTAGTGACGGTGACTTTTCACTGAAATTATGAAACTTAATTGCTCTAACCTATCTTCCTCGTGAAAAATTTTCTGACGCATTCAAAACTCTCAAAGAAAGTGTACTACGAGAAGAAGCAAGTAGCATAACAGAGTGGTTTGGAGTGTACTATGTTCTCAATTTCATGATCTTCCTCGATGTTCTCCAACAACTGTGGTCTATAAATATGAACAATCAACCTAAAATAAAAGTGAGGCATGGCATCAAAGGTAGAATGGTCTACTGAGTAAAAATCGATATGGCTTTGATTAAACTATCAAGGAAATAAAAAAAGAACAAAATGCTACCAAACATGTCGTCGAAAAAGCCTCATCTTGTATTTCGAATACACCACCCCGACAAAAACGAGACACCGTTTACATGCACTTTCCAAATTATGCGAGATAAGGTACTCAAAGGATATGGATATATTTTTAAACTAGCTGCTACCTGCGGCTTCGCCCGCGTTTTCACAGAAACCCGGTGTGCGATCGGGATTAAAAATAGCCTATATGTCAATCCAGGTCACAATCTGTCTTCCAAATTTCAGACAAATCCGTTCAGCCATTCGAGCGTGAAAGAGTAACAAACATCCATACATCCATACTTACAAACTTTCGCATTTATAATATTAATAGGATGGTGTAGACAACAATACTGAATTGTAAATAATTGTGGAGATGTCACAGTAGCATAGCATAAAAAAATATTTCAGTAGCTATAACCTTACTATATCGTTGATTACCTTTTCTTTTAATTCGTTCATCATCATTAAATTCAGCTCATTGTGAAGATCCACATATAAACTTTCTTCATACTTTGTTGATTAAGTACTTAATTTCAAAAATCAAAACCAATTTTCCTAAATAACTATAATTCTATAAGACTTGCATCTACATTTTTTCACTAAGTTAGGAAACAAAACACATTGCTCTCCTGATGGTAAGAGAAAAAATGTCTTATAAACGACCCAGATGTTATAATCATTGCATGCATGAACGCTATCAAAGGCCGCTTTAGGCCCCACATGCAAGTCTACTGGTTACCTTTACCCCTGGACTGAATACAATGTCAAACATTGTTATTATAACGCCAGTAATGAGGAGGTTGGTCCTGTGCAAGCAAGTTGCTGCTCAGCATTCTATCAACAGTGGTCTTTCTTTCTTTAATTCTTTATTGTAAAAAAAAAGTCAAAAAAACATGTAAATATGTGAAATTGTACAAAAGGCGAACTTCTCTAAAAGAGATTTCTTCCAGCAAACCCAAAAAAACGTGAATGCATAAAAGAAATGTAGAACATACAGTGCACAATACAAACATTTACTTTACAAAAAAACACAAAATAATTTACTAATTATGACTAAAGTGTTAACATACTAATTAATTACACACCAAAACGATGCATTACTGCGTGCAGATACTTTGATTTAAAGTCGGTTAAAATTTTCAGTTTTTAGATTTTTCACCTTTTCATACGTCAGTAGTTACAGAAGTATGCATCCAAATATAGAGTTTCAAGATTATCTAGAATTTTAGGAAATTAGCAAGTCAGCCAAATCTTCGGGTTTTAAAAAATTAATTTGTCGATATAATAGTTTGAAATACATTTCTAAAATTTGGTATTTTTGTTAAACCATAAGGAAAAAAATTGGTTAATCTCATTAACCTACGTGGGTTAATCATAGATGTATCAAATTGTGAATGGGTTGAAACTTAAAAGCAGCTCGGAACGGTTCGTGTACTGACATACACGAATCACACGCGGAGTACGTCGTTAGATTTTGAAGTGAAAACATATTTAGCGGCGTTGCGCACTTTTTTTTGGAATGGGTAAAAACTTTTAAACTCACGTCAGGACACGTGACCTGACAGAAAATTCGCAAGACGGCGCGGGGCGCTTGCGCGAATGTTCGTGTTGTCATGTTTGTGTACGATAGCATTGCGCTAATAATAAATGAATATTGTATTTTACCACATGAATGATAGTACTTTCATACTGATAATTAAAGCAATTTGTGCAAAATTATTCACTAACCATTCCAAAATATCAAAAATGCACAACGTTATTATTCAAGTTTTCACTTCTGCCGGCACTCCCGGAGTGCAACCCGTCGTTTTTTTTTCTTTTTTTTTGGAACTTGGCTGACAGGCTGACGTTTGTCTTGATGTGAAGTGTTATTGAAAAAAGAAACAACTTACTCAAATTCATGAGGACAATGTGGGCACTGATACTTGGCTCCTGCGTGCCAGTTCTCGTGCCTTTTAGCGGTGTCTCTGTAACAAGACGGTCAGATAAACTGCAATTTTAACACAATCCCTCTCGTGCTTCGTATTCTCCCAATATAGCTTTGGCTTCGTTCTTAGCTAACTTCCGAATGATTTGACCGATTTCACTAATTTTGGTTTAGAAACATTTGTGGTTGTCCAAAAAAGGTTTTAAAGAAAACAAGATAGGGGAAAACTCAAAGAAATTAGGAAAAATGATATTTTATTTTTTCCATTCAAACTGAACGGAAGGAAAAACGTTGATTGGAAGTTACTTACAAATAAAAATGTCCGTATATGTTAGTTGTATGATACAAAATCAGGGCTCTTTAATGTCACCTACGCTGTTTACCCTCCCGAACGCAAAACGAGGTTTGTGTGTGCGTGCCTGAGCGGGTAAGTGTGTGCGTGTTTGTCTTTAAAATGACAGGTTTTAAAACGATTTTTTTTCTCAATTTCTAATCTAACCCAACAGAGTTTTTTTTTATTTTATTTAATGTTAAAACAACTAGTACTAAAACATCAATAAATGCACTATCTAAACTGCTAAGAGTTTGTGTGTAATATTTTTTTATTTGTACTTAATATTATTATTAGTTATAGACGCTTTAATGAGAGGATCCATATTATTTAATAAGCGCAGTACTAAATACTTGGTCGTACGCTTTCCGTAGATGTTTTGTGCGCGAAGTATAACCAGTTTACGTTTAGTTATATGACGAGTTTGTACAGGCTGTTCTATTTCTTTCTGGATTTCCTCCTTAAGGAAATTTTCTTTTAGTAGAAAAAAAAATGTTTTTAGCGACACTGGTAAGACAGTACATCTGTGAAACAAATCCATGTAATTCGTGGTGCACTCAACTAGTGTTTTCTTAGTTACAACTTGCTTTAACAATTGGATTTGTAACTTTAATGTTGCATAGAAATAAGATTTACATGTTCTACCATAGCTCGATATTCCTTAATATAATATCACAGAATCTGCAATTGCATTGTACAACATTAAGCGGACTTTATACGGAATACGGTTTCTTAATATTTGAAATTTAGCCAGCACAGATCGTAGCTTGTTATTTACATGCTCGATATGTGAAGCCCAGTTAAATTTTTTATCTATATGTAACTAGGTAAACATATGATTGTACAACCTGGATTGCAGGGCAACCACACAATACATGGTGAAGGTTACTATGAAGATATGATGATATGTGTATGACCTAAAATTATTATAGCACCTTTGAATTTTTTATGCGGAGACTTAATATGCAACATCTTTGTCTTTTCCATATTAATAACTTAACTTACATCGTGACACTATTTTCTTAAATCATTGAAATCACTTCGTAATTTTTAACAGCATCGTTAACGTCCTTGGGCGCTACGAGAAGGCATGTGTCATCTGCAAATTGGTAAATTTTTTCGAATTTCATATTGCTATGCATTTTATTAACATATAATGAGAAATGCAATGGTCCTAAGACATAACCTTGAGCCGTACCGTATGAAATATTAATGGTACTGCTAATGTCCTCATCTCTCCCTACTACATAAGATCTATTTTTTAAATAGTTTTCATACCATTCAAGCAATCGCCCTGTATTCCAGAATCATGTAATCTACAAATTAATATTTTATGGTTTAGTGTGTCAAAAGTGCGAGAAAAGTCAATAAGTAGTTTTTTGTTCAGATAATCATTTATTTCGTCAGTAAATTTAGATAGTAATAATGTTACACTCTTCCCTTACTGAAACCTTACTGAAAACCAAACTGATTACGATTTATAATATTTTAAGTTTTGAGAAAATTTTGGATATCATTACTTATTGCTTTCTGAACTATCTTGTCTATAATAGATAACGATGTAATAGGACGGTAATTAGTATACACATTTTTCTTTCCTTTTTTGTAGATAGGTCTTATGCATACCTCTTTTAATTTATATCACCTCTGTGGTCTAACGGTCCGGGTGTTGGACTTGACTGCATGAGGTTCCGGGTTCGAATCCCGGGTCCGCCAACAAAAAGAAAATTGGATTTTTCCAATTTTCTAATAAAAAATGTTGGTCGGGATTGGAAATGTGCCCGGTTGGCGATAGGCTTGCCACCTATCACATTGTGGGACTTAGTGTCTTCGGCTAGTCGTGGGTGCCTTGGTTACACCTCTGCCTACTTCTTCAGGGATATGGGCGTGAAGATACTTCTACTTCTTCTTCTTCTTTTAATTTATCGGGGTATTTTCTATCTTTTACACTAGTATTAATAAGTTGTGCTATCACGTTACATATTTTATCACTTTATTTCTTGTATATCAACTACGCGAATGCCATCAATTCCTGGTCCTTTTTTACCATTTAAGTTATTTTATTATTTTCTCAATATCTTTCTTTTTCTTGGACCAGTCGTATCTCACCTGTTTTGAGTTATAAACGCGCAACGTATACAGCTGAGCCTCTCCGTGTGATGCTTCGTTAGATGACTTTTTAACGCGAGGGCCGTCCTGAATCTTGTCTTACACACGAGACACTCGTGTGCACCACTTATCTGAAAATATATGATCTGTAAATATTAAAAACCATACCAGACAAACCGGCAAACTTCGTTCCGCCTGACACTTAATAACAGTTTGTACAGTGAACATTCTAGCGCATTCTTTCTAAATCTTGTTCTAAATTAAAGATTGAATGAAAAAGAATTGATATCTTGTACAAACGGGTTGGCCGTTAGGTAAGTTCGGTTAGGATTTATAAGAAAGCCCAAAGCCAGCAAAAGACGACCTAAACGGATGTGTAGGCACGGTGGTTGGTGATATTTGGCACTCGATACTCTCCGTTTATGATTGCTCGTCTTGCAGGACAAGGAACTTGACTAGAACATAATATTTGTATATATTATCACGGTGTGCTAATTTCATTCAAATCGATTAACTAGTTTAGAAGTCCATCGCGGAAAAACAACGTCACGCGTAATTGCCTTTATATATGAATCTTTTTATCACGTTCATGTGTAAGGAAACTAGGAAAAACAACATTTTTATTTTTTCCACACAAACTCGATGAAGTTCGTCGGAACAGTATATAACATGAAAGTATATAAATTTCAATATAGAACACATTATTAATAAACAACGTACCCGGTTGTGTCTGTCTGTCCGTGATAGCAGATATAGAATAAGCCTTTATCTTTTGAATGCCGCGTAAGTCTTGTAACTGTTGTGGCGAGAAGTTCTCCAAATGACACAGAATGTGACAACGTGATCTCTATTCGTGATCTGGTAGCGGTGATGGGTGGGGGGGCTAACGTTCCCGATAGGTAGGTCTGATTCAATCAAATGTTTAGTTTCAATAAAACTTTAACCGCTAGCTTTAAAAAATAGTACCGAGTTTAGTACCAGGTTTAAACTATGAACTATTAAAAACATTATTACAAAACAAAGTTTGACGTTTATCCTTGGACTTTCTATTGTATTAAAGTAAAGTAAAAACCACTGCGGCCCCTAGTTTAACTTCAGTACTGACCTCAAAACGTCAAACATGGCGTTCGCATTTATTTCAAAATATTTGATCTCAATAGCTATAAATGGATGAACTCGATTGATTACTCTTTCATGATACTTGCTCTTTCATGTATTTATATTTGTGAGGCCGCTCTATTTATAAAAAAAAATTAGAACTTATGAATATCGTACAGGACGATCGCAAAATAGTAACAAAGTAAGCTTGTTGACTCATAACACTGCTTTTTTTGGAAGAAATATTGTAAATATGACACAAAGAGTTTACAATAAACTGCCTGCTTCTATTCGTAACATTAGAGGGGTAGCTAAATTCAAAAAAACACTCATACGTTTTTTTTAAATTAAAGACATATTATAATCTAAATAAATATTTTATCGACGATTTCAATTTAGAATAAGAAAACACTTGAATTCTTTTTGATGAGGTCACGATTTTTTATTTTATTTTTATTTTAATTTTAAATGTTTAGTTAATAATTTTGTTTTTGAGAAATTTGACATTACGAATTTTATTTAACTCATTGATGA
Source organism: Calephelis virginiensis (assembly GCA_002245475.1). NCBI lineage: Eukaryota > Metazoa > Arthropoda > Insecta > Lepidoptera > Riodinidae > Calephelis > Calephelis virginiensis. Next base: position 89,170 of record NJDC01009704.1, read on the forward strand.
CTATTTTTTAATTTAAACTTAACTTGGAGATAAGATTTCAATTTGTTTATATTGACATGTTGAAATATTTCAGCTTCAATATGGAAATCGTATCGTATGGAATCGTGAAGTCAGTTTATTATCATGTCCATAATCTATTTAATTAAAAAATAGTTACATGTAATGGTACACGTCTTATATTATGTGCTAATGTTTTATTTATAATTATTGTTAAGGGACGTAAAGTGTGGCACAAACCTAATTAACGTTGGTTTAAGTAATACACAAAAATATTTTCATAATGGGGTCATTGGCCACGCGTGCACGTCGCGATCCCTGCCAGTCCATTGGACTGCAATTCTGGCCCGAAAAAGTACCGAAGAGCGGGTTAGGGCGTTCCCTGGAGGCGACGCGTACCGATGCGCCCTCGTCGGTACGAAAAGAGGCAGCAGATGCGGCGATGGGGGCCGCCACCCATCACGCCAGGCCCGTACAGGCGAATCGAGGAGTGGAGAGTGTCAAATAGGCACGTGGAATGTGAGAGGGGGAATGGAAGCGAAGATGAATGAATTGATTGATGTAATGGATGAGAGATGCCTGGATTTACTGTGTCTAACGGAGACTAAGCGAAAAGGTAGTGATACTTTTGATCTCCCCGGTGGCAGGTTGGATCTTTGATCTGGTGTACCACAGAGCGATCACGCCAGCGCTGGGGTAGGTATCATTT
>NJDC01009709.1:11382-25535 GCA_002245475.1 Calephelis virginiensis
TATATATATTATATATTATTATAATAATATTTTTCAATAATAATGCTTATAAAGTATATTAAATCAATAAATAAAATTTTGCCCACACTACCATGCATTTGACACAAACAAACAAATATATTGGTGATAACGATAAAAGATCACAGATGGCGTACAAACTATAATCATACAGTTTAGAAACAAAGTAGATGGTCTTGAGAAATGAAGATGGCATTCTTATCAACAAGATATTAAAATTTATTAAGGTCGAATTTCGACCGATGGGCGACCACTAGTTATTATAATACGTCCATGATTATAACAAATTCTATCTTTTGACTGTATAAACGAAAAATATAGTTCTGTAAGATATATTTTTAATTAATACGACAAATGTTAATCTATGTTAAATCAGAATTGTTTTACTACTATATTATTTTGTTAATACTGTAAAAAAAGTTTGAAACAGTTATTAAGAAATATATCTAACTCGTTTTCATTAAGACTCATGAGTCTTATCATATCATATAGCATATGTTTGATAACCTCATGAGGTTATCAAACATATGCTATTTTCGTAATATTAACCTGCGACATAATCTTCAATCTTTCGCATAGACCTAGGTTGTTGATTTTCCTTCCCGATATACGCCTATCTATGAAGCAAATCATAGTTTACGTAATAACTGTAGTTTAATAGTAATAACTTTTTTATTTTTATTATTTTTCCGTTAGCGTGTTAAATTGGCTGTTAGGTTTTTCGATGTTTGTTTCTCGAATTTTTTGCACTTTGCTTATATTACGCCAGAAGGTGGTAGCGCAATGTCGAACTAAGACTACGTAGGTCACACCATAAGTTTCGCGTAACTTCAATAAAAACAACATGTTATGACCAAAATATTATGTTTATTGCTTTTCAAAATAATCTCCTTTACATTTGAAATATTTTTTCATGCGATTGCACCATTTTTTAAAACAGGATTCTAAAGGCATGTTTTCTACGTGCTGATTGAACGCTATCACTGCTTCTTCGGAGTTGGTAAAAGTAAAATTTCTTATCAAATCTTTGATTATGGGGAAAATATAGAAATCACAGGATGCTAGGTCAGGGCTATGCGCAGGATGAGTGACAAGATGTTTTTTTTTTGGAAGCAAAAACTGACTTTGTTTTGTTGGCCGTGTGTGAACAAGCGTCATCACGGTGTAAGAGAATGCGGCTTTTGGGTCATCTTTCGCGAACTTTTTCTACCACTCGATATTAACACTTTTGATCTTCAAGTGGAATTGTACAGAAGCTACCGGTCGCTGAGAAAAAAAAAAACGCGATATTTTTTTTTACCAACGTTTCTTGTCTGTCTCACTTTCATTGGCTTGTTGTCGTTTTTCAATTAGAGTTCCGTTTAGTTAGAAGTGCAAAACTTTTAGTGTCCCCATGTATCTTGTTTTTACCTTGCCTTACTCCAATTAAAAAAAGTATCTTCACGCCCATATCCCCGAAGAGGTAGGCAGAGGTACAACCAAGGCACCCACGACTAGCCGAAGACACTAAGTCCCACAATGTGATAGGTGACAAGCCTATCGCCAACCGGGCACATTTCCAATCCGGACCAACATTTTTTTTATTTTTTATTTTTTTTTGTGTTGGCCGACCCGGGATTCGAACCCGGGACCTCATGCAGTCAAGTCCAACACCCGGACCGCTAGACCACAGAGGCGATACTCCAATTAAACCTTGATTATTTCACAAAAGGTGGTATTAGTTGCAAAAGGAGTATTTTAAATTCGACAGGCAATTTAAGAGAAAGCTAGTACCTTTTAACTCGTATCTCCGAAGAGGTAGGCGGTGGTAGAAGAAGAGGTAGGACACCTACGATTAGCCGAAGTTACCAACTTAGGGTCCCTCAATGGGATTGGTGGCAAACTTGACGCCACCTGGGCACTAATCAATAAAATATTCAAAAACATATTTGATCTAGATGTTTTATGACCGCTTTGGTACTTCGACAGAAGCCAGAAGCTATAAAACAAGAATGATGAAACCATAATCTGTCCTAAGCCATAAGCAACTCAGATTCACATAACATAAGCCATCGTAAGAGATGGTTCATTAAAAATGGATTACGAGCTAAATAAGGGTTTTTACACAATGTCGCGGTATGAAGAAACTAATCCAAAAGCTTTTAATAAAAGAATGTATGACGTTACACATTTTACGACAAGGATATTTACAGGGCGCAGACTCGAAAAAACATAACCAAAGAGGTTCGGTTTCGGGCGCGTGAATAGTAATTTATCAGCATTGATAACTCGATAACTCTGCAGTTATTGTACGTAATAAAGTACAGTTTTAGTTTTCGGCATGGGCGTTTATGCATGCAGGCATGGACGCAAAAACGTGAAGCAAAAACTTTGGACCCCTTTTAACAAAATATTATGACATATTATTGTAATTCATAATGGACAGATATTTTCGCATGTGATCGTGAATATAAATATCTGAGAACAATCTGTGTACATATTTTTGCCAGAAATGTATACATTATTGTGAGAAACTCGGATGGGAATATAGTATTGTTAAGTGGTTATTTGTTATTGAAATTTTAAGAGTGAACATTTATTTGAAAAACTGCCCGTGTATACTTTTCATTGCACGTGACTGTACTACCATGCATTTGACACACACAAACAAATATATTAAAAGATCATAGATGGCGCACTAACTATTAATATAGTTTGGAACTTCAGAAATGAAGATGGCGTTCTTATCAACAAGATATTAAAATTTATGATGGTCGGATTTCGACCAATGGGCTACTACTAGTTTAAATAAGTATGTAAGTTTAAGTTAATAAGAATTTAGTAGGTATAGATTACAGAAATAAATAAATTGAACTGATTTTTCAAAACGTATTTCCGATGTAATACTGGGAACAGCTAAACAAATATTGAAGGAAACGCAGTAGGTACATAGTAATATATTTGTGGTCCCTACAATATATCAAGTGGGATGACAGATTCGCAAACATGATAAATGATTACGGCAGTGTTGCCAGCGATACAGGGCGTTAAAGGGTCACGATCAAGTCAACATACGCCAATAAGTTTATTGTGTTATGAAAATGTGGATTGAAAGTTTTTTATGTGTGAATCCGATATTTTATGGATCACTATGTGCCTTAATTTTTTTTTCATTCGATACTCTCTGCCTACTCCGTAAGGGACTTGGGGTGAAGATATGTATGCATGTACTATCTGTTTTGAAGCGTTGCCTGCGTACCTAGTTAACGGTCCCACGGGAACGTTTTTTCGGGATTAAAACTATCATATGTGTTAACCTAAGTAACCCTCTATGTTTGAGCCAAATTTCATGAAAATTTGTTCAGTAGTTTTTGCGTGAAGAAGTAACTAACAAACATACAAACTTTCGCATTTATAATATTAGTAGGATGTAACGAACTCTTTCGGGTACATTTTTTACTTATACCTAATTTGTAAATAAAAAAAGGATAGCGAACTAGCACACAGCTCTCCTGATGGTAAGGAAACGTACCCATATTACGTGACCTATTTTTTAAGATTTTCGACCACTCCCTCCCGTCCCTCCCACTCGTAGTATATGCAAAGACCCCTCCCCCCCCTTCAAGTTTTTACGTAGTAATCATTGTATAGCGTACACCCCGTGGACTTGCTCGACAACTTCACTAAACTACAAACTGCCTCTGTCTGTTTTCAATCAGCTGACGTATCAATATACTTACGTCAGCGCCACTAGCTCTGAGTCAAGCATGGAAAATTGCGCGCCATATTCGAGTATAGTCCGAAATTCCTATTGGCGAAATCGACTACGTAACAAAAATATGTCACCCCCTCCCTCTCGTGACTGATCGTAGTACTTTAAAGACCTTCCTCCCCCCCCCCATAAACGGGTTACGTAGTATGGATACGTTCCCTAAGTGGGCTATACCCAGGGGCGGCAACAGAGATTTCAGACAGGGTAGGCATAGAAATTCTAGTTAAGAAAACTTACCAGTCCTAGGACTTCCGTTTAGTTTTGAGTTTTAAATTTAAAAATGTCATTTTCGTCAGACACCACATTGTTTTTTGATATAACAATTATTATTAAAAGTTTTTGTATAACCTCTAAAGTAATTTAAGTTAGTGATTATTATGTGTCGCTTTTTTAATAAGATATATAATAACTAGTGTAGTGGCTACGCATTAGGTTAAGATGGCCTATAATGGTAGGGTAAGTTTATTAATAAATAAATAAATGACATCAAAATTGGTAGGTACCAAATTAATTGACGTTTCTTTTTATGATATTGGAAGGCAAACAAGCAGACGGATTTCCTGATGGTAAGAAATTCATGCCGCCTAGACACACCAAAAGTAGTTTTGGTGCGTTGCAAACCTGAGGCTGGGGTGTTAGGCCCCGAACAAAAGCAAGTTAACCGGTTAAAGTTAAAGTTACCATACCCTCCGAAGCGGAACACGTCAACGGCTATCATTGAAGTTATAGCGGCAGGAATAGGTAAGGCGGTGGTACCAATCCGGGCGAATCGCTGCGAAACTCTACAACATCAGGAAATCCATCTACTTGTTTGTTTTCCAATATCATAACAAAAAAATATATTAAATAAATGGCTACAGGGCGTTGACCATTTAAAAATAGATCTATTATACATCCATTGTACATTTTAAAATTATTTGTTTTTTATACTTAAACACAATACATCTCACAGCATCGAAGGAAACAGTACAAGTCTATTTTTCAATTGTATTTGTATAAAAAACAAATTAGACTTCAAAAGATTCTATTCAACCGTTGAAAAGTACGCGGTTTGGTATTTTCCTAGCCGAGTTTTCGCAACAATCATATTGAATTTGGGTCTTTACGTTATTTTTTTTCGAATCAATGAATGAACATCTTTAGCGTCAATTTGTACGTTTTTCGCCATTTGCCAATTTCCATAAAATTAAATTCCCTCAAAAAAAAATTGCGGGATTTCTTTTTGTTACTGTGGAAGTATGGTTGGTTATATTATCAATCGGATTCGCAAATTGTCAGCGGTCAAAATTAATGCAAAACTAGTTATATCTAGTCGCAAACTTAGGTAAATAAAAACGAATAACTTATTCTAAATAACATATTTTTTAGTGTATTAAAATATTGTCCCGTGTTCCGGGTTAGATACCCCAAAAAAATTTGTCCTAAGGAAGTTTCCGTTTTTAGTCTCTGGGCTTCGAAATTTAGGCAAATATGCACTACCTATTCCTAACATTGATTATTATGACTTATTAAAAATTGTAGAGCATAATATAAAATTTTATAAGATCTCTTTTACAATATAAGCTACAAAACTTTGAAACGCTCTCCCTGTAGCAATAAGGCAGGTAGAAAGTAAAAATGTTTTTAAGAAAATGGTAAAGGAATTTTACCTTAAGTCATTACAGTCGTTGATCGCCTCTGTGGTCTAGCGGTCCGGGTGTTGGACTTGATTGCATGAGGTCCCGGGTTCGAATCCCGGGTCGGCCAACAAAAAGAAAATTGGATTTTTCCAATTTTCTAATAAAAAAAATAGTGGTCGGGATTGGAAATGTGCCCAGTTGGCGATAGGCATGCCACCTATCACATTGTGGGACTTAGTGTCTTCGGCTAGTCGTGGGTGCCTCGGTTGTACCTCTGCCTACCTCTTCGGGGATATGGTCGTGAAGATACTTACTTACATTACAGTCGTAGCGAGCATCGGGGCATATTTTCACTATCAGGGTCTAGATTATGGCAAATATTTACCTTAATGTATATCGTTTAATATATAATTATTTACTTGGATTTATTTTGTAATTAGATAAGATACTTAGTTGTTACTTATTTTATGTATTAATGTATAGTATTGTCTTTCTTTTTTTTATGTTGTACTTTTTCCTTATTTGTATATTTATTTTTTCTGAATGCTGGTTGTTTGGAAGAAATCGCTTATTAGCGATAAAACCGCCATTTGTATAAATAATCTACTTGGCTTCTTGCTATTTTAATAGTTGTAGTACTTTTAATATGTTTTTGTTGTACAATAAAAAGTTTTTATTATTATTATTATTATGTTCCATCCTATTCTAAAAATATATACGAATCTTTGTTAGTTAATATGAAATTGAAAATATTTACCTGCTCCACAGATCCATATTGCCTCCTGGAAAATACTCCCCGTCTGGAGATAAGTTCGCTCGCCGACGAACTGTGGATAAAAAAACAAAACGTTTAGAATTGGAAATGATTTTGCTTTCTTCTGTACAAAGCTGAAGATTTTAATTTATCTACACTTTTGTATGTGGGACTTTCTTTTAAGTCCTAAATTTCTTTGCTTGTGGTTTCTTCTTTCGATTTTAGTTGTAATGGAAAAGTGACGTAATATTTCTATCCTATTAAAACATAAATGTGAACCGATAGCCAAGTTCAATAACAAGTAAGTATATTTCACTGAAAAACCACAAAGTAATATGTGCCCATGCAAAAAAAAAAAAGAATTTTAAGTTAAAGATTTGATTTGGATAGTTTTGCCAACAATTTTACGTACATACATATTGATCTTCCCACCTAGTCCCTTTTGGAGAAGGCAGAGAATCGAGTGTCAATTTAATTCAGATAACATTTTTTAAAACCAACAAATTAAATTAAAAATATGTGATGCCACTACTACAATTAATCTAATTAAGCTATCAATGTACACTAGCTCAACGAAGACAAGTTGATTAGACAAATCCTATTAATATTATAAATGCGAAAGTTTGTAATTATGGATGTATGGATGTTTGTTACTCTTTCACGCTCGAATGGCTGAACGGATTTGTCTGAAATTTGGAAGACAGATAGATTGTGACCTGGATTAACATATAGGCTATTTTAAATCCCGATCGCACACCGGGTTTCTGTGAAAACGCGGGCGAAGCCGCAGGTAGCAGCTAGTATAATATAATGACAAATAGATAAATATAATAAATACCGAATTTATTCTGCATTCTGTATGACAAAATAGGACTTTTTAATTTTTCAAGAGTAACAAGAAGCAGGCAGTGTATACTATACACACACCACTGAGGATGTCGGGAATACATTCTTTGACTAATCATTTTTTTCTTTATGATAACAGAAGGCAGACAAGCAGACGGATTTCCTGATCGTAATAAATTCACGCCGCCTAGAGACACGAAAGGTGGTAATGGTGCGTTGCCAACCCGAGGCCGGTATGTTAGGCCTCGAGCAAAATGAGGTTTACCGGCTACTTTACTCTCCAAACCGGAAGACGTTAACGACAAGCATTGGTCGTTATGGCGGCAGGAATAGGTAGGGGGTGGTACCAATCCGGGCGAGTCGCTGAGAAACTCTACCACCTAGTAGGGTGTCACGGTATTGGTGACAGTAAGCTTATGTTTGCCTTTTACGAGTTGCTTGGCAGGAAGGCAGATGGTCTATTCTGCAAAGGAGCCTAGACCAACACGGGGAAAATGTTACGTGGACTCCTAAAAACTTCTTTGTGCCTTACATTGTTTGTACTAATTGTTTAAAATGTTATACAGTTTTAAACAAGTAGTCTATCTAGTGTATCCAATCCAATACAATAATATATTTTTTTAATTTTCTAAAAAAATGTTTTTGTCTGTATGTTTGCTATCATAAAAAAAAAATATAAATAAGTAAATATCCTTGAACAAATTAAATCTAACTTCAAAATAAGTTAATAACATGCTTGTGTTAGTCACATTCTTAGGTTTTAGCAAACGACATCGTAAAAGGAATAAATTTAAGTCAAGTTTTACTTCAATTTATCGCTATATATGATTTGCATCAATTCGATTTCCACGGGAGAAATTTGCCGTCATATTTCTATGTTACGTTCATTGACCTCTAGTTACGCTTTACAAAAACATCACTGTTACTTTACAAAAACATTGACGGATTTCATACTGCGTTCTTCGTGATTGTTGTTTCACTGATAGGTATATTATGTTCAAGCTAACCTGCGGCTTTTTTTAGTTACATTCCTCGAAAAATGATGACATTAAGAAGTTGCACTTTTTACATTATATTATATAAACAGTACCCAGAAACACAAACACGTAGGTGTTTATCAATGAAACGCCTGTCCCTGTCGGGAATTGAACCCGAGTTTCTGGTTTAGCTGGTGGCGTCAGGCGTGTACGCTAACTGCTCGACTAACGAGGCGGTCAAAAAATAATCTCATAGTGTGTTTACATAAAATGATTGGTCGGTAATTAAGTACTCAATAATTTACGTATTGCAAAAGTATACGCATTTAAATGAAGTAGGTATGTGATATTCTTACAACAGAAAGTATATATAAATAAATATTATTGGACAAGTTACACTAAAAGAATATAACCCCGATGTAAGTAAATTGTATGCTTGTGTTATGGGTGTTAGTCAACGATGTTAATACATAGATTTTTTTTATGTTATAGGAAGGCCAACAAGCAGACGGATTTCCTGATGGTAAGAAATTCACGCCGCCTAGAGACACCAAAGATCGTAATGGTGCGTTGCCAACCTGAGGTCAGAATGTTAGGCCTCGAGCAAAAGTAAGTTTACCGGCTACCTTACCCTCCGAACCGGAACACGTCATGACGATATGGCGGCAGGAATAGGTAAGGCGGTGGTACCAACCCGGGCGAGTCGCTGCGAAACTCTACCACCTAGTCAGATGTAACGGTGTTAGTTATGATAAGCCTATGCTCGCCCTTTATGAGCTGCGTGGCAAGAAAGGCAGATGGTTTACTCTGCAAACAAGCCCGGACCAACACGGGGAATACTTAAATAGATACCACAATAAATTTAATAAACACCCAGACCCGGAAATGTGGTCATTTAAATGTTCATTACATAAATGCCTGCCCTATTCGGGAATTGAACCCGAGCCTCGCGTTTGGTCAGTGTAGTTAGTTAGGCATACGACCAACGAGGCAGTCAATTAATTTAATTATTAGATTTGTATTTGTAGAACAATGTTTGTAAAATGGTGAATGCACAAATAATAATGACGAACAGGCGACGTTGTAGGAAATAAAACCAGTAATCACTAGCTCAGCATGGTAATAATGAGTTAATCATTGTAAAAGAATAACTTGAAAGAGGAGCAGCTTTCGTTAATGGTAAAATCTGAAAGCGTAGTTCTAATTTTAAATGTTTTTAAAAGCATATGAAAAGCTCTTGATTCAAATGAATATTTGGTTGTGTGTATGTGTGTCAGTATCTAAAAACGTCAGGTCGATTAAAAAAACCTTGGTTTTACATCTTAAAGGACCAGTGTAATTTGCAAAACCTTGACTGAATGTTGGGAGGAAAACATGGTGAAACTGTCAAGTAGTAAGAGGTTCATATGTTTTTTATTATTTGCACTAAGGATTTACGTACGTACGTAAGGATTACGTATTTTAGGGTGAAAAAACAAGTAAGACGGTGAGTAGTTAATGAATTACTCGATTTTGTACATACCAGAATACGAACACCACTAATATATTCAGCTACACATACACACACACACACACACACACACACACACACACACACACACACACACACAATTANNNCACAATAAAAGCACATATTTACGGCAACTAAATGCTAGTCCATCGCAGTAACATCCGGGACAGTAATTTTAATTAGGTTAATGTATTGGAACCTCAGTTTGTATGACAGATTTACTGCAAGAATAAATTAACAGACCATTAACATGGTAACTGCAAAGCTAATAACTAAGAATGTTGAACATAATAACTCAAGAATCCAGATCTAGGAAGCCATTTTAACTAATGTTATAATGTTACTAAGAGACATCAACTCGGGATTGGATATGAGCCCTGTTAGCGACAGGCTTGCCACCTATCACATTGTGGTACACTAAGGTCCGAAGACACTAAAGTTTTCGGCTAGTCGTGGTTGCTCTGGTTGTGCCTCTGCCTACCTCTTCGGGGATATGGGCGTTAAGATACTTTACTTTTAATTTTCAAGTTACAATTTTGTACAGAAAATGTCGAATTAATAACAGATTAAAAAATAATAATGAATATCCCTGGACAAGTTATACGAATTGAATCTAACCCAAAAGCAAAGAAATTTTATGCTTTTAGGCATTAGTCAACGATTATAGTACACAGATATACATAAATATATAACAAAATTTTATCAAACATCCAGACCCGGAAATGACATCTAAATTTTCATCGCACAAATGACTGCCCCCGTAAAGAATCGAAGCCGAGCCTCACGGTTGATCTATGGATCTAGGCGTGTATGCTAGCCATTAGGTCAGATAGTAGTTAGTCATGTTATTAAAGCTGTAACTGTCTCAGTTTTTACAAATTTAGGTTTAAAACTCAGCTCGTCGTGGCTTTAGCAGGCATCGAAAAGCAAAGATGTAACAAAAAACATTGCAAGCTGGAGCTGTAGAGGAAACTATTAATACTTATCCAACATGCATAAAACTCATCTTTTTACAATTACCCAAGTTAAATCTGTAGCTTAAATAACAATATATATCTTTAACTTTACAATTTTTATACAGAACTGGTGGGGTATTTAGTATCTTTTTAGTTAAGATCACTGGGTAAAGTGTACATCAAAGAGCTGTCAAATGACTTGTAAATATTTGCTATCTCTTGTGACTAACAGAAATACAGTGGAGATAGCAAATACAAAACACGTCATTTGACAGCTACACATTACTAAAAAGATACTGAATAGCCCCGCTGGGCATTAAAATATATCTCAATGTTTTTGTCAGTAAACAAAGACACATACTCGTAGTATCGAACTTGGTTATTCCTTCACATTTCTGTTTTGAACGAGATATGTATTTACATAGAACATGATAGCCACTCATATTTAGTAAAATAAGAATTATCCTACAAGTTTTGATTAAAATAACCCTGAAGATGCTTTAAATAAGCGATACTGGTAGACTAATAAACTTACTTATGATAAAAAAAGACGGTTTGCTTTCCGGCAGTGCCGGCAGAAGTGAAAACTTGGATAATAACGTTGTGCATTTTTGATATTTTGGAATGGTTAGTGAATAATTTTGCACGAATTGCTTTAATTATCAGTATGAAAGTACTATCATTTATGCACAAATATTATTTTCATATCAATAACCTTCGTTTGGCTTGACAAAAACTCGCTATAAAACACGTAATGGCTAGAAGCGTCGTCATATTATCTGTACATTGAACATTCGTCTACACATAAAGCTTATTTTCAAGATGGAACAAATAGAGCAATGTCTGTTGATAATATTATACGTATCTGCTATATGTGAGAATGTAGTGGTAGGTATATTGCGGCGTATTATCGATTGTGCATCCTCTACTCTTCGGAAATATCTAAGCAATACAAAAACAGCAATGAATCTATGTTTTATTTTAGATCTCGTGCCATATTATTCGCGCATGGGCAGTGCACCGTCTTACGTTCTGACGATCTGACGCGAGTTTCGAAGTTTTTACCCATTCCAAAAAAAAAGTGCGCAACGTCGCTAAAGAAGTTTTCACTTCAAAAATATGGAACGGTATTAGTGATTTATGTAATATTAAATAAATCACTAACAATGACCAATTCTATACAAACAAGGGTTCAATTATGTTTTAGAAATGTATCTAATTTGTATAAAGTAGCCAATAGATGTTAAACACTCAACCAGATGAAGATATGACCTACAGTTTTTGTAAACTTTTAAACACTTACTTGTCCTCTTTGTGTGGAGCCTTTAACAGTTTATTAACTAAATATGTCTACGACCAGTAGTCAGTGAAGTGTGAAATGCCCTGTAAAGGTTGCTTCCTAACATTTGCGGGAGAAATATTTATTCAAAATGTCTACTCATTAATAAAATTGTGACCTTCAGTTTCATAGAGATGAATCTCTTAAATAGCTGTTAAATTTAATCAGTAGTATTAACATTCTTTATATTAACCCATTTAAATGAAGATAAAAGGAATATCTATATTAATTACATTCAGATTTGAGTTTTATTTCAATGTCTTCTAACTTAAGTGTCTTTCTTTTCAGCGTTTGATAGTTGTGGTTAACTATTGGAGATACATCAAGCATTAAACCGAAAATAATGAAGCGTGAGTTAATCTTAATCATTTTATATATGACGTATGAGTTTTGTAATATTTTTTTATTAGTACCACAGCTCTCTGAAATTTAGGAGTTTAGTAAGCTAGTATACTACTGGTTTACTAATTTTTGTTGCGTTTGAAACAGTCATACTCAAAGCCGGATGATCATAACGTAAAAAAAAAACAGACGCTGGTATACTATTAGCTTAGATATGCCATGGAAGGCAATGTAACAGCGATATAAAAAGTGGAAAGTTTTAATTTGCCTTTTTTATTTTTTTTTGTCTAAAAATTATATTAACTCTTTGTTACCTAGTAGGTCCAGGTACTGTGTGTAGAACATACCATCAGCAGTCTTGCCTGGCAGCTCGTAAAAGGCGAAACGGGTCATTACTGAAAAGACCACTGCTGATAGAGAGCTGGTCAGCAACTCGCCCGGATAGGGATTCATCACGGTATAAGTAGTATGTGTATTTTAGTTTAGTTTGTGTATGTGTGAGTGTGTGTGTGTATGTGTGAGTGTGTGTGTATGTGTGTGTGTATGTGTGTGTGTGTGTAGCTGGATATATTTGTGGTGTTCGTCTTCTGGTATGTCCAATATCCTGTAATTCATTCACTACGCACCGTCTTACCTATTCCTGCCATTATAATGAAAATCTGCCATCATAATGGAAATAACATACTCCGGTCCGGAGGGTAGCGTAGCCGGTAGATTTGTACAATTGGCCTAACATACTGGCTACAGGACAGCGCGAACCCAACAACATCTATGGTGTCTAATTTCAATAAGCCACGGTTACCCTTCCCATCAGAAGATAAGATTCAATTTGTGTAACTCGTCCAGGAATATTTATATGATAAAACTAATATAAATGTATACTTAAAGGTGCTGATAGACTTGAGCATTCACTTGTAACGAGCATTTGTGCGAATGTTACATCACAGAAAAATAACGAGAACATTTTAGCGAGCATGCTATCGAGCATTCTGGCGAACATTTTAGCGAGCAATTTGCTCGCAAACCCGCACCCATGTTACTATGTTTCTTTTTATGAACATAAATGTATCACACGCGACCGTCAAGTCTGACATCATCGTGAAGAATACTTTTAACGAGCATCGACTAGAGCGTTCACTAGAATGCTCATGAAAATATTCATAGCAATGTTTGGCTCTATGCTTGGCTCGGCTCGCTGTTCAGTTCAACAAACAAAAAAACGGCGAATGCTCGATGTCCTGTTACAAGTGAATGCTCAAGTCTTTCAGCACCTTAATACAAACGTCAAACCAACCGGCCATCATAGCGTGCCGGTAGTATAGTTCTATAATAACATTGCAAGTCACAAGAAACTTTTTACAGAGTTCTTACTTAAATATTCTTCAAACATGCCTTTATAATGGAGTGTACTTGAGTGTTATTGAGTGTTGTTGAGTTGAGCTTAAGAAGTAAGTACACAAACTCAACTTTACATGCTTAAATGTGGCTATTAAAGTACTTAAGCTAGAGCATCACTTTAATTCTATTTTTAAATAACTTCATGTTATATAAATGTTGTTCTTCATGCTTTAGTAGGTAGAGTTTCGCAGCGACACACACGGATTGGTACCACCGCCTTCCTATTCCTGCCGCTTTAACACCATGACGTGTTCCGCTTTGGAGGGTAAGGTAGCCGGTAAACTTACTTTAGCTCAAGGCCTAACATCCCGGCCTCAGGTTGGCAAAACAGCATTAACACCTTTGCTGTATCTAGGCGGCGTGAATTTCTTACCATCAGGAAATCCGTCTGCTTGTTTGTCTTCCAATATCATAAAAAAAATGTTTCGCAACACCCTGACAATTATTGTTTTAAGTTCAAGTGATGAGGTAGCTAGAAATAGTTTTGGAGCAAAAAAATATAGTAAAGGCAAATATATGCCTTTACCATATTTTTTTGCAACCTCTTGTGACACTGTCTCCGACTTCAACTCATCATCATCATTTTTTGAAATGAAATGAAAATTATTTATTTGCGGAATATGTGTGTTAAAAAGTAGTTATA
>NJDC01009716.1:10166-21268 GCA_002245475.1 Calephelis virginiensis
AACAGCACTATCCAACTTAAAACCTCTTTCAAGAAAAAACGTTTTAATTTTTGGGACGGAATATATGAGAAGTATTACAAATCACCAATATCTCCAACTCCATCGTCTTTTAAACATGAAGAGCTATAAATATATACATAGGTAGCTATAGCTATACAATAAAATATTTAATAGCCCAATGGCTTCCTTTTACTAAACTCAAATATACAGTAAAACTGCAAAAATACAATAAAATTTGAAAAAAAGACTTCAATTTATTCATTATGTACCATGTTACGATTTGGTCATTCTTTTTTCGAAATATTACAAATGAGTTTGAAATTGTCCTATATAGTATACTAGCTGTTACCCGCGGTTTCGCCCGCGATAAATTGAGATGTAAGCTATCTTTCAAGTTGGATCAAACTGCACATGGTGTGCTAATTTTATTATAATCGGTTAAGTAGTTTAGGAGTCCATTGAGGACAAACATTGTGACACGAGATTTATATATATTAGACTAGCTGACCCGGCAGACAGTGTTCTGCTTTAATGTGATTTTGGTAAAAAAGTGGGAGTGAGTCACCAGTATCACATAGGGGTATAAAAAATTGACGTTGGCCGATTCTCAGACCTACTCAATATGCTCACAAAATTTCGTGAGAATCGGTCAAGCCGTTTGGAGTACGGCAACGAACATTGTGACACGAGAATTTTATACCTATAAGATTTATTAACATCCTACTAGTGGTTTTGAGTCACGTTTAAGAATTACTTAACTAATTAGTTAAATTTTTTTTTTCTATCATTAATGAGGTTGTCAACGTAAACAAAAATGTATGCCTTTAAGTACAACTCAAACAGCTCAAGTCGGGTCATCAAAACCGGTTTGCTATAGGCCGACAAATTGCAAGCGTTTCATATGCAGGGTGTATTTAACGAAAACTTCTGTGGTAGTTTAGATAAATATCAGACTTAAAAATTCCTTTTACAGTTTTTGTTGGATACAAGTAGTCAAACATTTAGCAGTATTTCAGCCCGACATGTATACAGACATAGCGGAGAAGGTGTATGTATTAAACCGCGCGTTGCAAGCTGTAAGTGCTGACTTAATACGCTGTTTTATTACATTGCTGTTTTAGTAAAAATGTGTTATTTATTAGATATTAAATAAAAATCGAGTTGCGTTGGATAGTATTAATGAAATATTGGTGAAATCAATAAGAAAAGCGACGGGTTGCACTCCGGGAGTGAAGGCAGAAGTGAAAACTTGAATATTAACGTTGTGTTTTTGATATTTTGGAATGGTTAGGGAATAATAATGCACGAATTGCTTTAGTTATCAATAAGAAAGTACTATCATTTATGTGGTAAAATATAATATTCATTTGTTGCGCTATCGTACACAAACATGGCAATTCGCGCAAGCGCCCTGCGCCGACTAAACAAAACAGCAGGCGCAGGCATACATTTTCACCGCGCCGTAGAAAGAGAGGGGGATACTTCCTCTCCTACACAGCGCCGGCTGCTTACTCTCCATCCGTCTTACGAATTTTCGATTTGGTCATGTGACCTGACGCGAGTTTAGAAGTTTTTACCCATTTCAAAAAAAGTGTTCAACGCCGCTAAAGAAGTTTTGTATGTGTGTGTGTCAGTGTGTCAAAAACAGATCAGTCGGTTGATGACAGCTGTTCAAAATGTGTTAGATATTCGCAAACAAGCACATGGATCTCCTTATGGTAAGGTGCAACCGTGACCTATAGACGCCAACGATGTTTATTTTTATTTATTTATTTGCTTTACCAACGTTTGCATGCAGTTTTAAAACGTTTCACAGGTTAAACACTTAAATTAAGAGATAATTGTATCAAACAATTAAAGGTAAACACCTTATGCATTAAAAAATCGATAGAATGTGTTAAAATAATTTTAAAAAATACAAAGAAAAACAAACTAAATGAGGATAGATACCTATTTTAAAAGCAAAATTTAAAAAGAAAAAAGTAAACTGTATACAAAAAAAAAATTAGTCTATTTAAAGTCTTGAAAAAATTTTGCGAAACTTGTTAGGTGAGTCAGCGTAAATATCAAAGTAACTGCAATATTCATTGACTGTTTTGCAAATCCTAGGTAATAGAGAGTTTGCACCTGCTACAGTTCTACGTAATGGTGGACATAAAGGAGTGATTTGACCACGAGGACAAGTTCGTGGCACTCGAAAACCATCTTTCCGCAACAATTTAGGGCAGTCAATTTCATAACGCAGTAATTTCAAGAAAAATAAAATGTCCAAGAGTTTTCTACGGCTTTCCAACGACTGAACATAAAATTTTTGCAATCTTGACTTGTAAGATTTGTATTTTTTCGCCATGCCACTACTATACGCAATGTGCCACATAAAACGTTTTTGCACCCTTTCTAATCGAAGTGTATGAGTTAGTTAGTTAGTTAGTTAGTTACAGGTGTGTTGTTGACCAGAAGCCGGGATGGAAGGCCTATTGTGCACGTCTATCAGCTACCCTACCCTCCAGAGCGGAACATGACAAGGTCATTATAGAGTTGACGCACATCACGATAACACCAGTGGTCTTGATGGTAATTACTTATATTTTTACCTATGTCACTGTTGATAGGCAAAAAGTCAGGTGGTAGGAACTCAAGGACCAGAAAAAGATAGAGAAAAAAATTAAACGGGTTGCACTCCGGAAGTGCCGGCAGAAGTGAAAACTTGAATAGTAACGTTGTGCATTTTTGATATTTTGGAATTGTTAGTTAAAAATTTTCTTCGAATTGCTTTAATTATCAGTATGAAAGTACTATCATTTTTGTGGTAGAATACAACATTCATTTATTGCGCTATCGTACACAAACATGACAACACGAACATGCGCGCAAGCGCCCTGCGTCGTCTTGCGAATTTTACGAAATTTCAGGTCACGTGTCCTGACGCGAGTTTAGAAGTTTTATCCATTCCAAAAAAGTGCGCAACGCCGCTAAAGAAGTTTTCACTTTAGAATTACACCTGGACAAATTAAATGAAAGTTTAAAACAAGGAAAGTTTAATAAAAGCTTGTATAAACAAGTATTTTTGAGTTAGAAGATGTCTCTTAAATTTGGTAAGGCGAATTTTATCGATTACGTTCAAATACTTAAGATGATTAATGTCCACGAAAGCCGGGAAATACGGGTTTGATCCTGACAATTTATTTAAAATCCCAGCGTCACGTACCTAAGCACTCAATCTTACTTACAAAGATCTATCAAATCACGACAATTTTTTTGATGCTGACAAAATTAAGTGCTCGATCTATTTTTTTTCTTACTTTTTAAATTGAGTTTCGGCATTGACGTTAGCATATTCCATTTTTAAATTTGCGTTCAATTACTGCTCTAAATTAGTCCAGTAATTACTCAAAACTAGATCATATGCCTTCCTTGCCAGGCACCTCGTAAAAGGCGAGTTTACCTGCACTAACACCGTGACATCCGACTAGGTGGTAGGCTTTCGCAGCGACTCGTCAGGATTGGTACCACAGCCCCACCTATTCTTGATGGTCATGACGTCAGTGCTTCCTGTTGATATAATATTCCTGTTCGGAGGATAAGGTAGCCTTTAAACTTACGTTTGCTCGAGGCCTGTTCTCATGTTTGCAACGCATCATTATCACCTTTGGTGTCTCTGGGCGGCGTGAATTTAATACATTCAGGAAATCCATTTACTTGCTTACCTTCTAATATCATAAAAAAATGTTGTAGGTTCGTCTCTGTGCTAGGGTATAAAGGCAATTTTGCAAGTCTACCGGCTAACCTACCCTCACAGAAATAGTCAGTGTACTGTGTATCCCTTCCCAGCTCGAGCACGGCACCCTACCATTAGTGGTTTTATTGGTGGAATATACCACTAAAACCACTAATGGTAGGGTGCCGTATCATATCATAATATCATAAAAAATGTTGTAGGTTCGTCTCTGTGCTAGGGTATAAAGGCAATTTTGCAAGTCTACCGGCTATCCTGCCCTCACAGAAATAGTCAGTGTACTGTGTATCCCTTCCCAGCTCGAGCACGGCACCCTACCATTAGTGGTTTTATTGGTGGAATATATCAATAAAACCACTAATGGTAGGGTGCCGTATCATATCATAATATCATAAAAAATGTTGTAGGTTCGTCTCTGTGCTAGGGTATAAAGGCAATTTTGCAAGTCTACCGGCTATCCTACCCTCACAGAAATAGTCAGTGTACTGTGTATCTCTTCCCAGACAAGCTCCAGCATGGCACCCTACCATTAGTGGTTTTATTGGTTAGACTTTTCCTTTTACCTATCCCTAGGCAAGAAGGCAGATAGTCCATTCTGCTTATCACTCCAACAAAAATAACATTCCATAAATCCAAATATAAGTTTTCTTGGTCGCTCCTCATTGGTCGAGTGGCTAGCATACACGCCTAACTACTCTGACCAACAGCGATGTTTGATTCCTGACGGGGTCAGACATTTGTGTGATTAACATTTAGACGCCTACGTTTCCGGATCTGGGTGTTTATAAAATGTATTCAAGTATCTATTTAAGTATTTCTATGTATTGAAATATTTGACTAATACCGAGAAAACAAATGAAATTTGCTTACTTTGAGGTTAGATTAAATTTGTGTCAATTGTCCAGGGATATTTATTTGTTACATTTTTACTAACTAACTAATAATCATGAAACATTCTATACATATTCTTGGTGCTATTAAAGTACAAGATACTTTATATGACTTCAATGCGAGCAAAGCCGCAAGTATAAACTAGTAACTTATAATGAACAGCCCTAGAAAATCTGTTTACCGACAATTACTGTAAAAAGTTGTTATACACAAAAATATCTGGCATTTCCGTCTGTGGATCAGTTCTATAATTGTCCTGGGAACAGTGACGGATGTTTTTATGAAGAGATGAATTAATCCTTGGGGACCCAATTTGGTTTTTAAATGGATGAGGGGCAGGCACGTGGAACATAGCATTTTACTGCTTAATTCAGCTACAATAAGTTTTAACACAGCTGTCTTTACATCTGTATAAATAAATAAAATTGGATTGTCTGTAGTGCTAAAATAACCGATCTTTGCTAAT
The DNA here is from genome assembly GCA_002245475.1 of Calephelis virginiensis. Classification (NCBI taxonomy): domain Eukaryota; kingdom Metazoa; phylum Arthropoda; class Insecta; order Lepidoptera; family Riodinidae; genus Calephelis; species Calephelis virginiensis. The sequence goes on from NJDC01009716.1 coordinate 15,260, forward strand.
TGAATATTAATGTTTATAAGGTTTAAATATATTATTTCCAACAGTATGATTAATCCTTAATCTATGATTGCTGATACAAAACCCTTCATGGGCGAGTCCACTTTGCTTTTTAATACAGATATCATTGTATCATACTTTAATCTAAGTAGAAGAACAGTTCCTGTAATACTTAGTTTGTTAATTCATCTGTATATATGATATCTGATCACATTATATCTGTACATGTAATGTGTGTACAAATTACTTAAAAGTTGAACTGAAAAGGTGGTGTGAGTAAGTATAATCAGAATTTTAGGAATACCATAAATAGTGTTATTTTCGGGCCCGAGGGGCTGACGTCTTTTTTGATATTGTTTCAATTTTAAATTTTCTTTTTTTTCAAATTGTCTTTGATAAATCACAAGGCGAGTCTTGTGTAATATATACTTATATCTATATATCTACTTATGTAATAAATCAGTGGAAGAGTAAATTTTATGCATTTAATATAATTTAAAAAAATATGTACAGGTGACTAAAAATGGGCAGCAGAACACATTTCTTACAATTTTGGAATCTTAATCTCTCTTTCTGTAAATAGTAATAGTAGTAAGTAGTAGTAGTAGTAGTAGTAGTAATAGGATTCACGCCGAAGCTATTGAACTCATGGTAACCAACGATGATAGGTAGGCACTTTACATTCCGAGAGAGGTTATAGGATACGTTTTAACCTGCTCACTTAAAGGGTTGCCGTTAGCGAGGGGTAAAAGTCAAAATGTAAATTGGACAGTAATTCATTAACGCGTTGTTTGATTGTATTCATTATTTTAAACTATTTGATCCAAAACGCATAACCGCTTTGCAGCGCCGTGCCGTTTAAATCGTCGGTTTGCACTGCGGCGTTGCGACGTCATAGACGTCTCTACCATGGACCACGGTGAGTAAGCTATTGCTTATTTGTTATTAGAAATATATTGCTCTGCTTAAAATAAATAAATATTTTAATCCAAGTTACCATCTTTGTATACGTCAAATTTCATAAAAATCGGCTAAGCAGTTTTCGAACATACAAACATTTGTACAAGCATTTGGGATATTAGTAGGATGACCTTAATGTTCAAATGGTTCTCTACGTTTCGGATTTCAAACTATTTGGTCATTTCAAATTTCATGTTGTTATGTAATTTCCATGCGTAAAACTTATGACCTGGGAACAATGCGAAAAAATTTCTAAAGCATAAGGCCAAAACACATAACCGTGGTGCGGCCTCCGCGCCGCTTGTTCTGGCAGTAGCGTCACTGCCGAGTGTAGCGGCGCGGCACTATTTATTTATTTAAAACACAGTAATACCTTTTTGATAACAAATAAGCTGATTCTGATGTTGTTTCATGGCAGAGACAGGTCTATGATGCTGCGACAAATCAAACTGACGATTTTAGAATATTTCTTTATAAAATAAAATACGAGTCATTCAAATTTTTTCACGATCGGTTCAGTAAATTCGATGTAAATTGCCACTGGAAAAAGATATATACATACAATCAGACAGACAGTCAGAAATAGAGACCGAAGAAAATTAGAAACCTAGTCCTATGTTTAATACCTCTAAGATACCTACAGAATTGGCGGTTACAAAATGCGGCTACGCTTGCGTGTTAAGTTTAAATAACTCCGGAACCCTATTCTGTATCGGAAAAAATATCCCATATTACTTTTTCAGCACTGTCGACTATCTTTATTCACATTATATTAATGGAATACGACAGAAAATAAGCCTACGCCTCTTCTGATGTTCAAAGATAACTTGGCTTACATACACATAGATATATGTGCATCTGGCTGAGTGGTAAGACTATTGTGCATGTCTTTTAGCCTCCACCTGTACTATAACATGACACTGTCATTACGTCGGCAGGAATAGGTAAGGCGGTGGGAACCAAGGTAAGTTGCTGCATAGCACCCAGCGCTCGTGTTCGTAATGACCCACTTAAACTGTGCTCGCCCATTACGAGCTGCCTGATAGAGAGGCACATGGTCTTTTCTACAAAAAGGATACAGGCCTACAGTCCACAACGACTCAATTTTTAATATATCATTTCACTACATAGCTAAATAAGAACAAATAAAACAAACACACTTTCGCATTTATTGCTAGTGATATACTTATTATGAAACAAATCGACTTAAGTCCAGATCCTATAATCAACGATCCGTTATCCTTTTTTATAACCATTGGTGGTTAGTCTAAAACTAACCAAGCGTTGGACAAAATGTTTCGAGTTGACAATCAATAACGAACGACCGTAGTTAGATTATTACTATTCGTAAAATAAAATTACCTTTCGTAACCAAAACGACTCGTTTCTCGAATATAGAAACCGGATGTTACAGGGCAAATAACATTTGAAACATAATCTCTTTAAGCCAATACAACTTAAACACGATTACGGCAATCCACTTAAGACGTAATATACGTCCTCAATATCCAGCTCTTACTAGTGCTTCATAGTTCTAGCTTTAGCTTTTATTGCTTTTGGGGTGACGCTACTTTCAAATTTTCTCGGAAACTTATTTTTATCGTACTAAATATATTTTGTTTTTAATTTGGCCCAGTGCCGGGTTTCTCTCCTAAAATAAATGAAATACTCATACTTACATAGACACATGTCAAGCTAATAACAAAAACCCTTTCAATCTTCTTTAAACCCATAACTCGAAAACTATCTAACTTGCAGACACGAAATTTAGTGAAATTCTTGAAATCATTTTAAAATGTTATAAATGATAATTTTGAAAACTAGCTGGATCACACTAACGGCCAATTTTAGTAACTTACCTGCAGTAAGGAAAAAGCGTACTTAAATTTTATTGCTAACATATTTTTACTAAAAATATATTTAAAAATAATTGGTTGAAATATTTAAAATAAAGATACCTAGTTAATTTTTTTTGCAAAATAAGCAAAACCAAACTTTAGTTTAAATAGATCCATTTATTTTAGAAATAAGCTAAGCTGACAGACGTTGTCCCATCTCAAGTGAGTATTTTTTTTGAAAAGAAATGAAATGAAATGAAATGAAAATTATTTATTTGCGGAATATGTGAGTTAAAAAGTTGTTATGAAGATATTAATTTTAAGAAGTTACATATTTCTATAAAAATGTACATTTAAATCACAGCCCTTATTTATATTTTAATAAACATTTTATTTATTTATGAACATAAATTTCATATGAACCTGATGCGAACTAACATTACAAAAAAAGAATTACCAAAATTGTAATATCACCGTATCACATATCCGTTTACGACGACCTAGGGAAATAGGTATTTTTTTTATATAAGAGACTAGTTCGTTCGACAGAGGTTGTCATGTCCTAACTCTGACTGATATTTACCATGTAAACCTTCTCCTGAAAATAACTAACACGATTATAATAAAAGGATTAGCAAATCCATAAATAGGATTTCATTTATACAGTTTTATTTAAGTCAACTGTTTCGTGGGAAACTAAAGATAAAAGTAGCGAACAACTTTATTTAGCTGACCTTCAGCTCATAACGGTTTTTATGAAGTGGAAATTTGGCAAAGAATAGGAACGACTAAAAGCTTCATTGGATGGATGAAAAGAAGGTGCAGAGATAGGAAATATATAAACAAGTTCTAATAAAATCTAGAACAGGACACTGGGTCCTCCCTATATTTGTATGTATATGGAGCCCTAGCGTGTACGCTGCGGGCAAGTGATTAGAAACAATGCGTTTGAGATGTGGTGTGAGAGAAAATTGTTACGTATCCTATGGCTAGAAAATCTAAGTGGACTGAGGTATATCTACGGCTCTGGTTCGATGGGGACAGGCAAACATAAACAGTGTGATAAACATTTAGATGTCTGCATTTCCGTATGTTTATTAAATTTATTCTGGTATCTATTTAAGTATTTCTCTATGTATTAGTATCATTGATTAACACCCATAACACAAGCATATAATGTGCTTACTTTGGGGTTAGATTCAATTTGTGTAATTTGTCCAGGGATATTTATTTATTTAAGATCTAAGAGATACCTTCTAAAAGTAAGAGATTTCAAGGTGACTATACGGCTGTCATCTATCTACTTTCAACCACTCCTTTAATACTTCATTGTCCAGGTGATAACATACATTTTCCAGACAAATAAAGTAACCTTGAAACTACGTCCTGACCATCGACAGCGAAAAATATTTTTCTATGGAGGGTCTCACGTTTTTGGTTTTGGGACTTGCGGAAGGCCTACTTGATAAAAGTCTGGTACTTTATCTGGCGAAAAACCTTGAATCAGGATCACGACCCCCAGTTACGAGGTTTATGACTCGAGAAAGACCTGATTATTAAAAGTTTGATGCTTTATGTGGGTAAAAACCTTGTGTTACAGTTTACAGATTCTAAGTATTATCCTCAAATATTAAGAATCGTGGTGGTACGAAATGTTACCTATTTTGTCGGTATATTTATCGCCCGCTGTTAGGACTTTGGATCATGTTCGGCAGTAAATCTCATATGGGACCGCACTTTGCAATATTACTTCACTTTAAGCGGTGTAAATTGTAATACATTTTCTCTAAAAGCTTCTTATACGGTTTTGAAAGCTTCGATGCAGATGAATGTCATTGCTTTAAGTTTGAACTTATCAAATGAAAATTTGAGTGTGTGAATATGAATGTATATGTAAGCATCTCAATGTATACAACCGTGGAACTGCGTCTCTATTTATCTGTTTACTTTTATGTGCTGATATAGAACCAGTGCACTGAGTGACACGGCGCTCCTAATGGTGAGATACATTATAAATATTATACGTGCATACGTCGCTGAGTTATGGTCGGGATAAAAAAAAATCAAAATCAAAAAATGTTTATTCGATTCTTTTTTGTACATTAACACAACGCGATCGGAGTCTCCTTTTAAGTGCAAGCGCACTTGTGTTAGGTGACACCGCTCTTCCATTTAGAATATAAACATTAACGTTAAGGCTGGTTGTACACTGTAAAATTTAATTTAAATACAAATTTTATAATGTTAGTTATTATTTCTCTTTATTTTTTTATAAAAAATAATGTGTGTGAACGTTTATGTCAGTGTGTGTATGTGGTGTGTGTGTGTGTGTGTGTGTGTGTGTGTGTGAGTGCGTGGGTGTGTGTGTTTCTGTGTGTGTGTATCTGTGTGCTAGTAAGTTGGTAGTAAGGGATGTTAGGTATAATGTGCAAATCGACCAGTTATCCTTCCCTTTAAGCCAAAATTTCCAAAATCATTATGTCAGCACTAAAAGGTAAGGCCGTAGCTCTCTACCTGAGCAAGTTGTAGCACAGCATTCTGCTGTCAATAATCTAGTTTATAGTGACTCATTTAAACTAAAATTGTCTCGTACAAGCTGTGTGGTTTAAAAAATAGTTCACAAAGACGGCCTTTGTGAAAAAAGCCAACATAGGGAAAACTATCTGAGTGTTGTTAGTAATGGCAAAATAAACATCTTGTAACTTAATTAGAGTGCTACTTAAAAATGTGTAGTAAAAGTAATATGCTGTGGTGAACGGCTACATCTGCTACGACTACGCCTACATTACTACGGCTTCGACTACGTCTACATTACTACGGCTACGAATTAGAATTTCGTAATACTTGCAATCAAAGCGATGAATAAAAGCGGCTACATCTGCTACGACTACATCAATATAACTACATTTATGAATTAGAATTATGCTAAGACCACCAATTCCGATATATCTGCAAGGGAAAAGACAAGGTAAATGAACACAAAAGTAAAATTGACACTTCGTAGTAGGCACTTTAAAGAACTTCATCGTTGATATTTTAGATAGACTCTTATTCTCTACTAGCTGTTTCTCGCGTGCTTAGTGATCATACAGTAACATTTTTTTCGGGATAAAAACTATTATATGTGTTCAAGTGACCCCTATATTTGTCTGCCAAATTACATAAAAATCGGTTCAGCAGTTTTTGCGTAAAGAAGTAACAAATAAACAAACAA
>NJDC01009716.1:26274-39940 GCA_002245475.1 Calephelis virginiensis
GAACCTTTTTTATCTTTTTAATTTGCATTGCAATTATAAGAAGCTTTAATAAACTCTAATTAATGTCAATAAGAAACTAAAGAAAAAGTATGTTTACTAATCTATATAAATTTCAGTTATACAGTTATTTAAAGCTTAAACCAAACACAATTTTTTTGAAAATAAAAGGTCAAGAAAATTAAAAAAATGTATTTGTTTAAAAAGTTTTTAAGGTAGTAATGTATTTAGGGATTGAATTCTAAAAGTGTACAGGCTTTTAAAATAAATGCAAATTTTATGAAGTTAACTATAATACGAAATCAATTTATTTCTTTTGTGTGTGTTAACCATTTAACCGACTCTGATAAAAAAGAGGAGATTATCTGTCCTACAAAAAAAGTATCATCACTCCCAGCATATCGCCAACCGGGAACATATCTAATCCCGAGAAACCTTTTTGTACTAGAAACTTGGGAAAACCACATTTTTTTCTACCCGACACGGGAATTGAACTCGGGACTTCTTGAACTCACGTCCAACACCTATATTGCTATACACCAGAGGCTAAATTTTTATATTTTTGTTTATATTTCCCATTATTCCTGAACTGATTTCAATAGAGCGTACTTTTAAGGGAACTTTGCCACGAAGTCTGGATCTGATAAAATAGAAGAAAATACAAAAAAGGTAGCGTACAAGCCTGTTTCCGAATTCCCGAAAATTTAGATGTCGTCACTTCTAAGTCTGGGTGTCAATTAAATTTATTCTGGTATCTATATAAATACTTATGTATTAGTATCTGTATCATATTATGTACTAACATCCCTGACACAAGCATATAATTTGCTTATTTTGGGGTTAATCAATTTGTTAAATAAAAAAAAAATATGCAGAAGTTTAAATGATCATTTTTGGCTACTTTGTCACGTTAAAATGGCTAATAAAATGCAGCACAAATTTACAGACAGACGTTCTGCTACTTTTTAAATGTAATTTTAATGTAAACTTGGTTTGAGTCATCCTTATTATTTAGAGGTATGAAAAATAGATGTTGGCCGATTCTCAAGCCTATTCAATATGCTCACAAAATTTCACGAGAATCGGTCAAGCCATTTCGGAGGACTTCGGGTACGAACATTGTGACACGAGAACTTTTTATGTATAAGATAGCAACACGAGTAAGGTAGTCTGTCTAAATTTTTTGACTGTAAAGTATATTAGAGGGTGAATTTCTCAAACGACTATTTTTTCTGTGTTCGGTTAAATTAGTATTTGAAAAAAGAAATATTATTCTTAATTATTTTTTTAGTATTCAGTAAGGTAGTTATTGGGTTGTGGCAAAAACATTATTTACCTAGGACTTTTTAAATTAAGGCAGAAATAAATACATAAACCTCTATTTTTTTCAAATCGGATCGCGTTATCATATCGGTAGATTGCTTTATCATCTCGGTGAGCCGCCATTTGGACTCACCTAGTCCCAATATTCGAAGAAATTAAAAAGGCAGTTCCAACTGTTGAATCGTATTTTTTTTGTATTCTTCATCAAGCCAGTATAGTTTTTTTTATATTATATCCCAACTCCGTATTTACTGCTCTGTATTTAGTGAATGTGGAAAAAAAATGGGGAAAGGTGCGCCAGATGGAGTAGTTGAGCTACTAAAGAGAACGGTGGATCAATTTGTTGTATGAATAATACAGATATCTTTGTAAACTATTAACTATTAATTAACTATTATATTTATATATTTTAGCCTATTTTGCGACACTTGGTGAAAACTTCAATTTTAAGTTTAAAATTGGGGATATTTCTCAAAAAAGTTTAAATTCCAGGCAACTTAAAAACTAACCATTTCCGACTACATGTTGTTTATTAAAAATGATTGGAAATTACCTCTACTATAACCCCTTTCAAGGAATGTATTGAATTTTCTGTCACGCAAAATTGTGATGTTTGTTTTTGGTTGACTGGACTAAAGATTAAAGTAAAGATTGTTCGCCTTGTTCGACCAATTATAAACAATTAAAAATTTGCTACGTGTTTTTGGCAAAACTTGACCTTGGCGAAATTGTTGTGCACAGCATAGTAGATGCCACCCAAACAAAAAATTGCATTGAGTTAAAACGCTTATTTCAATGTCAGACTGTGAAAAATATACGTATTAAATTTTATTCCTTTCATATTACACTTATTGTAATAACGACGTAATATATAACTACATCTTCAAAATTAATAAAAAGGAAATTATTTGTAATACTCGTTTCGATGTTTAAACAAACATAAATGGTACTTCCTCGACGTTTTCATCAACTGCTACCGGATAGGGATCTCGATCCACGCGAAAAAAACTCAGCGGTATTGTCTCTTTTAAATTAATTATGATAATAATTAAACATAAAGTATGCAATACAGGCTTAATACAATTTGTATAATTAAGATAAAATAATAGCAAATTACATTACAAATTGAAGTATTTTAGTATTTTGAAAAAACTATTCCCTAGCATGTTCGTCTTCCAAATATTTTGTAATTATATAATAGCCTTTCTCATTTCTTAAACTTATTCATAGGAAGATCTTTAATGTCACTGGGTGGCTTATTGTAGCAAAGAATACATTGGCTCGTGAAAAAAATACTTACATTTCTCGCGTTTTAATCTTGAGCATCAAATTTTCTTTATATTTGTTGAAGTTCTTTTTAACGCTGACTCGTAAATATATTGAGAACTCATGGTTAAAACATTTATTTCTCTGATTGTTTATCTGAGGTAATCTTTTACTTTTAAGTTATAATTAGCTGTCATAACTCTTTTTTTAAACGAATATAAGGTTAACATCAGCAGAATTTCTGCAAAAAAGAATGCCAGAGGATATTAAACGTTAATTGATAATTAAGAGCAGTAAAACAGCTCAAATCGACTCCAGTTATTTCATTGAGTACCACGTCGCGATTTGATATTTTTTTTAATTTGGTGAATGTTTCCGAAATGTATACATTTTCTTCTGTGCTGACGGAATCTAGTCGAATAATGATTAAGAACTTGGTTTATTAAACTCAAAATGCCATTGTATTCAAATGCCGATCAAAGTATCATAGTGATTACAATCTTTTTTTTGTTTTTAATTAAATATGTTTTTAATAACTCTACACCTGCATCAATGGCTGATCAAACTTTGCTGAATTCAAATTGCTTACTATGTAATAATTGTTTGTATTAAAGTGATTCAGCATTTTTTAAAACTGTACTGAGAGTAGGCAGATCCGAAAAGATCGGAAAGAAGGATGGCCAAATCGTACCTGACGACGAAATGATGGTGTCACAATATGAAATAATATGTATAGAAAACACCCTTACTTTTTAAGGTTTTACAAAACACACGAAATATCTCCTTAAGTAGCCACAAAGTTTTTTTAATTGTTTTTGTTTTTGAAGCTTTTAACGATTTATTTCGCTTATGTAATCACTTGGTAATCAAAGATTATAATTATTAAATAACGTGTTTCAAATTTTCAACTGTATTTCAGTTCAATTGCAGTATACGCAGTACATAACTTTATATGTGTGAAGTTATGCCATCCTTGTTGTCCACACTATAAGTGCAAGTTACGAGCAATATAGAGAATAATGAGGAGGTAGCTAAGAACCAAGAGAAGGACATAGAATACGATATTTATCCCGTTCGACTGCGACGAAATTAAGGAAAATTACATTAAATTATCGGTCAAAATTTGTCTTCTAAGCGGAACAGACTCCACATGCCAGCTGGATAGACGACCATGATTGATAATGTTATAATTGCGAAAGTGTGTGTGCTTGTTTGTTACTCCTCATTCCAAAAAAAGGTTTCTGTGGGACTATTAACCACGCAGTCAACAGCTAGTACGGAATAATATGTAAAGCACATACTACAAAACAAAAAATGTAGAAAATGGAACTACGGATTAAATAATTATAGCCCGTTATACGTTTTTACTTTTACGCCTCTCTAACAGAAGTCCCTTTAAAAAGCGAGATTTAAAGTTAAAATATAATTTCGTTACAGCCGATTCAGTATATTTTTCGTAAATCGCGGTCTTGGTACACACAGACAAACTAAAAATGCTTAAAAATATTATTTAGCTAAAAGTTCGCCGACCTGTTCTTTAAAATATTTTAAACTAGCTGTTGCCCGCGTGGTTAATTGTCCAACACAGACCTTTTTTTGGAATAAAAACTATCCTATATATTAGTCAAAATTTGAAGTTTGAAGACCCTCTATGTGTGTTCATATATAAAAGGAGGAAGTCGATTTAGATAAAAACCCGATTTATCTAAAGAATAATGAGGAGGTAGCTAAGAACCAAGAGAAGGACATAGAATACGATTTTTATCCCGTTCGACTGCGACGAAATTAAGGAAAATTACATTTTAATTGTTCCCATATAAACTGATTGGGTGTTACAAAGTTTACCGGAAACGCTAGTATTTTAGGGCAGCAGAAGGTTCCGTCGATCCTATACTCGTAAAATTGAAAGTATCTGTGAAAAAAACTACATTCCTTACTAGCTTGAACTAAGTTACAACGTAACAATTTTCTGTGTAACTACATTGTTCGAGAATTTAGCTGATCAGTATTTAAGGTAATCGCATCATATTTTAGTATTTTTCACGACATCAGTAAAATATAGCCCATAAGAAACGACCAAAGACAAAGAGTGTGGCTCTCGGCCCGTGTGCAGAAAGCTTTTAGATGAATCCCGACGGCTGCGCTTGTTCCTTTGTCAAACAAACGCTTGAAGCTGTAGTGGCGCTCTTGAGACGTCTTTAAGATTATCATTTTATACTGCCTGATATAAAATATTGCAGAAAGCACCTAGCGAACCTTAAAGTTACTCTTGGGAGTTTTTCAATAGCAAAATTGTTACTCATTTTACACTTGTTTTCTTTTAGGAGTTTACTGATTAAGGTTTTTTTTATCAGTATTTTTGCACTTTCAAAACCAAAATAAATTTAGACATAATTTAAATATAACAGAATTAGAAAAATCTTTATTCGCATGGAAATGTACAAGGTGGTAATAAATACAGGTGGTACTTATGTGCGTCGACATTTTTTTTAAACTACCAACGAATTGGAGTCGCGGCCACAGACTGAGAACAAGAATTTTAACTTAAATAAAGTACCTCCACGCCCATATCCACGAAAGGTTAGGTAGAGGCACAACTAAGATACCCACGATTAGCCGAAGATACTAATTCCCACAGTGTGATTAGCTTATCGCCAACCGGGTACATATCCGATCTCGGGCAACATTATTGTTATGATAAAATTTAAAATATATATTTCCTAATTTTTTTGTTGCCCGACCGAGGAATTAAGCCCGGGACCTTAAGAAGTCAAGTCCGACGCCGGACCGCTACACTACCGAGGCGATTAAAATAAAAACTTAACTAAAAACAACTTAAATAAAAAGTAATGAAGTACAAGTCACATTACATATTGCAGTACGAGATTGAAACCTCTATCCCCAAGCATGTTCGTCTTCCAAATACTCTGAGACCTTTCTTACATAATTTCGCTTTAATACATTTCTTATTTAAAGGTATATCTCGAATGATACTGGTTAGCTTATTGTAGAAACGCATACATTGACCCAAAAAAGATTTACTAATTTTGTGGAGACAGATTTGACGAGATTACTTTAATACATTTTTTTAACTTATTTAAAGGTAGATCTCTAATAACAATGGGCAGCTTATTCTAGAATTGTATACATTGACCCAAAAAAAATTACATTTTTTTTTAAAACGAGATGGTCTGTTCTACTCAGCGGACCCAGACCAACACGGGAAAGTATGACTGATGTCTACCCTACCCTCCAGAAGTGAAACATTACTACGGTAAAAACTGACGTGAATAGAGGCAGGATTTGGTAAGCGGTGGTCTTAATACGGACGAGCTAAAACTAACCCATCTTGTCTTAATCAAGGTGGTAGTAGCATAATAATTGACATATTATTTTATGAGGTGCTCAATAAAAAAGTAAAGCAATTGGCCAACAGTCTTCACAGAAGACTGAAATGATTTAAATAATTGACCAGTTTAATTCAAAAAATAAATATTAAGAAATAAGTAAATTAAAAAAAATACTTACATAACGAAAAGGTTAAAAACATTACATATAACGGACTACGCCCCATTAGTCTGGAATATTTTTTTGTATTATTACCGTCCCCCTTTTCATATCATAAATAAGTTATTGAGAAATTAAAAAAAATACATAATATGGTTTATATGTAATACATCACATTAATATGTACGCTTAACACTTTTCGAAAATATGCCATAAGTATTAAAAATTAGCATCACATTTCAGAGGCTTATTTTCGAATAAAGTAAAAAAAAAGATATGCAAGCATAGCTAGCTACAACAAATCTATAACATGCAGTCTAGCGAAATTAAAAGCAAAAAAAAAAACTTTGCGCAGAAAGTAATGGGGGAAATTGTTATCTCACTCCCTCTTTGCGGTTTCTCTTTTCTTCAAAAATTATGTCCTTTTCTTTCTTTCTTTCTTTAGGTGTTGGCCTTCACGTTAGTATTTTGCCATTAGTCAAGTAGAAATTTGCATCAAATTTTAAATCAATTTTAATCAATTATAATTAGTCATCAGTCATAAGTCGTCAGTAAGTCATGTCTGGTTCTTGAGTAAAACGGTGGCTTCGTTACTCAAGCTCGTCTACTGAGATTTGGCGGCACCGAGGAAATAGACGATACACTAATTTCTTCATGATTACTTGATTTGTGCCCTTTCACTGAACAAAATTAATCTAATTTCCACCTAAATTAACTAATTTCACTCAATATAAACACGAAATTCAATAAGTATGAAAAAATTACGAATGTGAAGCTTTTTATGCTTGTGATTGTTTAATTAATAACTTCAGTAGAATGTGTTATTTTGAAAAGCCAAAAGAAATGGTTTATTACGTGCGAAATTCGTAGATATAGAGAGTCGAATAAACCACAAAGAAGAAATTTTATGACAACATTTCCTTTGGATTAGTCCTGGTAAGTAATTAATTATATAACATTTTCTATATTAAAACGTAAAAAAAGCCATACAGAATGAATTTTCCCTATTAATTTTACTTAAAATTTTATTTGAATTGAGTAGTAGTGTTGTACTTCCATTATCGATACACAATATTATTATCTATTATAGTTAGTTACAATAAAATTTATTGCTAAACAGAATGGACAAAATTTATTGTAATGACGAATAACGAATAATTGTCTATATCGTATTAGAGGAAAATAAATTAGGTCGCGAATTAAAGCTTCTTTCATTTGGTATTAGCAGTATTTTTTAAAATTTACTATGTTTTCAGAGACCAACAGTGGGTTTTAAGAAAGGGAAATTAATAATGATTTTATATTAATAAACCCCAAAGAAAAACTGCATACATAATCATGTATGTGGTACACACTCCGAAAGCAAAGGTTTTAATGTGAAACAAAGTCAGTTGAAGAATTAAATTAATTAGATTTAATTTGTCATATGCTACGCTTACAACAGCTGACACAGTTTTTGAAAAGTTACAAACACAGATTAAAGCTTTCGTGGAACCTAGATACATGGATAATGTTATCAATGGAGAATTTAATTTATAACAAATTATTTGACATTATAATTTTGTTAATAGTTTTCTTATAACTATTTCTTTCACAATGTAGAAAGAGTGAAAAAAATAGATATTGTTATTGCAGTAACGTCGGAAAGAACACGAGTTCGTTTTTAGAAAACTTGTGATAAACCTACGCTCTGTAAACACAATAAACAAAACTAATCTTGCCGTGCTCATATGTCATCTCCACGTAAAAATAATTAGTGGCCAATATACACTCTTTTATAATAAATTACCTGATCACATGTTGGACCTTTAAATAAATTATATTAATGCACAAAAAATAAATAATTAATTTTAAAAAATGTTGTTGGAAGTTCACAGAAAATTAAGCTGATAAAAATGCTTAAGATAATTTACTACATATACTAATAATTATTATATTTTAGGAACATGAGTAAGATGGAAAACTCGTTGAATTTTAGTATTCAGATCTTCTGAGAGGCTGTGTTATAGTCCGGCCATGGATTTTAGAATCGCGTCACATTTGAAAACTCTACGGAAAATGTGATGACAATTTTGTATTTTTCTTTTTCGACTGCAAAAATAAACTCTGAGCCGAAGTGATAACTTGTTTCGAAAAAAATTATAAATGCTTTGAAACAAAAAAAAATTGAAACTAAAATAATAAAAAAAAGTATCTTCACGCCCATATCCCCGAAGAGGTAGGCAGAGGTACAACCAAGGCACCCACGATTAGCCGAAGACACTAAGTCCCACAATGTGATAGGTGGCAAGCCTATCGCCAACCGGGCACATTTCCAATCCCGACCAACATTTTTTTTTTATTAGAAAATTGGAAAAATCCAATTTTCTTTTTGTTGGTCGACCCGGGATTCAAACCGGGACCTCATGCAGTCAAGTCCAACACCCGGACCGCTAGACCACAGAGGCGATAAATAATAAAAAAATAATAAAAAAATGTATTTTGCATTTTAAATCTTTTTCCCTTTCAAATGTCTCGTCTGTGATTAATTGTCAACATTTCTTTATTTCTTTGTAAATACATTAAATGTATATATATATATATATACATGGTTAAGTCATTCGTTTCATTTTTGTGATCATATTTCTCCAACTTGGTTCAATCCAATATACGTTGGATTCAAATGTGAACACAAGTCCGATCTAATATGGAAAATATAAATTTACGAGAACGTAATTTGTATGCCACCAGCACCTAGTTTATATTTTATCGATATCGATAAAAACCAGTTCCAGGCTTACAGCCCTATTTTATCTGTGAGATTGGTACTTGTGACAAAACTAACGTTTACGTGACGTTTGACGTTTCGTCGGTAACATAGTGTCATGTAAACTGATTGTTTTTTTAAAGTACTAAGTCCCGTCTCTTAAAACGTAGGTAGTGATTATATTCTTAACAACGTGTAGTTCTCTTACTAGACTGTGCATGGAACATTAAAATGTCTTTTTGAAGAATATTGATAGCAATTGTCAATTTCTTTTATCTCTGATCCTTTTAACCTATCTTTTTGTTATGTTTTAATTTGATTAAATCTTTAAAAGATTTTTTCCCCGTTGCGGACGTAGTTAAAAGATGATTAAAAAGCTTACGTTTTTGAATTTAGGTTTGTTTTAAAAATACGGGAAATTTAAATAATATTAGAATAAGTGATAAAATATTAATCAAATACACGGCTCCCCATCAACTTGTAACACAGCGCTCGCGCTAACCAAGGAATATAAATAAATACTCTTTAGCAAGAGGCGCTAACTATATGCGCACAATAAAGAGTTATTGTATTGTATTGTATACCTATTTAACCTATGTTTGCCTTTTACTAGTTACCAGGCATGGAGGCAGATAGTCTATGCAATAATATAGTGTTACTAAATTACTACTAGCAGGTGTTTGAGTGGTAAATTTCAACACCTAAAACAATCTCTAAAATTTCGAGAGGCCTCTGGCACAAAAATTTTTTTTGGGAGGCAGTAAACATAACATAGTATGACCCAAAAATCATTTGTTGCCACCCCTTATTAAAAAAAATAGGTCAGTTTCTCAAAATACCTAACATATATCTGTATAAAACAAGAGTGATAACTTATACATTATGATAAGGCAGATAGAAATGATTAACATAAGGAAAGCTGATAAGAATGGATTTGTACCTAACAACAAACTATTTGATAATTCTATTACAATTTAGATATCTTTAAATTAAATTTTAAGTATGTTTCACTATTTTATTAACTAAGAGATGTTAATAAAATAAATAGTAATGTTAATAAAACGTACTTAACTTACTTAACGTAATTACGATGTAAAACGACAAATCTTTTTTAATATTATTAGCATTACGTAGGAAAAAAGTCATTAAAATATTCAACAAATCAAAGTAAAAGCTACATGGCACGGACGGGTGGTAAGAATGTCGACTGTGCAGTTACTAAAAATAAATGTATCAACAATTGTAATCTTTTATGGCATTTTTCATAATTCAACACGTTTTGGAGGTAGTGCCGGTGGTGGGATAGGTTCCCGAAAGTGCTTATCCTATATTTCATCCCAGAACAATGTTCTTTCTTTTAGAAGAGATCCTCTAAGTTCTATAGTGTAATTCAAGGACATGTGTGGAGAGCAATCTGCTCCGGCAGCAGGCCATTCTGGCAAACACGAATGTTCTGGTATGGGATATCTGTAACAATAAAAATAATCAAGTCATTAAATAAGTTTTTTTATATAACAGGTCATCGAATAAAAACACTAATCTACTGTGGTGTTGGCCTATAGACATTCTATTGAATACTCTGCCAATCTCTAGGAGCATAGTAGAAATTGGTAAGACGGTGGTTCTCTGTTCCAAGTTGCCACACGACACTACACCACCAGTAGTCTTGTTGATATTGATCTATATTTCAACCGATTTCCACCTCCTACAAAATATCTAGCAGAGAGCCAGATGGTATAATCTACTCAGCGGACTCGGATTAACATGGTAAAAAAATAATATTTTTTATTTTGCTGCAAGAGAAATTAGTCTATCGACAGTAATTGTGTATGTGGGCTCATATTTTTCTTTAAAAACGTCATCAACAAAATGTGCAACAATATTAGTGAAAAAGCAAATAAAATTAAATACATGGGAGTTAGTCATCAACTATAAAACATACAAATACTTAGATACAAAAGCAAATTTAATAAACACCCAGTCCTGAAAATGCAAACATACAAATGTTTATCACACAAATGTCTTCCGCTATCGGGAATCAAACCCGAACATTGCAGTTAGTCGGTGGAGCCAGGAGTGGACGCCAGCCCTTTGACCAACGAGGCGATCAAAGAACCATTTCTAGGAGTCAAATATATTTTGATCAACTGTCAGACGGCTGATAAATTATGACACTAAAGTAGAGTTTGCTGATTACTTACAATTAAATAATTATTATTTTTATAATAATGTTATTTTTTTTCCTTGTCACTTCATTTCGCCGTAGCATCTACCTCCTACCATACACAAAGTTGAATGTTTTATAGTTATTCTTTAAAGAAAAATACTCACCCGGTTGTTATAAAACTGTGCCATATTGTTCGCATAACATCAACCATTTTAAAATATTCTTCAGAAAATTGTTCTGGTTGATATGGAAACAGGTTGCTCTCATCGAAAATTGCAGCAGATTGGGCGCAGTGACCAGCACCACGAACATTTGTATGTGGGACAAATGGAGCGTTTTCATCTACAAAGGAGTACTCATAGAAATATATATTAGTGTTAACTTAAGCGTTGCATATTTAAAATAAACATCTGAAAAGTAATCCACGAAACCCAACACTGTATCAGGGCCTACTGGTTTGTCTCCAAAATAATGGTGTTTAATCTTACTTGCTACTTCTTCTTTTTGCTTATCATTTTCGAATTCCAGATCAACAGGTAAAAAATCTGAAAATTTTTCATTCATTTTGCTTTTCCATTCATCAAATAAATGTGTGACCATCAGACCCTCCATATTTGCAAACCCATACAACACTGGTAATTTTACATAATCGCCACGTTTCAATATATTGATTGGGCTATCGTCAAGAAATCTTTCTTCATTGGTTTTACGTTCAATACAAGGAGTAAATGAAAATGAAGAATCTGTTTTAAAATGACGAATAGCGGAATTTAATTCGTCAAAGGAGATGGATTTATAGAATTCTTCTAATGCATATATATCATCGACTTTATCAAAGTTCAATAATTTCGCATAATCTTTAGCACTTTTTAATGGATCTATTTGGACAGTAAAAGCTGCTGTGTTGGCTCCACTTTCAGGTATTACTCTTTTAAATAATCCTTTTGCCATTTTAGAGATCATTAAAAGATCTACAGATGCTGATCCAGCACTATAGCCTGCTAGTGTGACATCATTGGGATTGCCACCAAAACTTTTAATATTTATTTTCACCCAGCGTAATAATGCAACTTGATCTTTCATACCAGCATTACCGGGTATATCGTTTGTCCCTAAACAAAGAAATCCATGAGCAGCTAACCGATAATTGAATGTAACAACTATTATTTTTTTACTGCTAACTAAATTTCTTTGAGTAAACAGATTCCCTTTGCCTATAAGAAAGGCTCCCCCATGAACATAAACTACCACCGGTAAAGAGTTAGTTTCTTGTGTAACTGGAACGTAAACACTTGCTACAAGACAATCTTCTAAAAAATTTGCATCGGACATAACGCCAAGTAAATCTTTTTGTGGGCAAGTTATATTTTTATCGACAGCATCTAGTGGCTTAGTCCATACTGGTGGCGAACGAGGTGCCTGTGAAAATGAAACTAAATTATTGAAGCCGTATACCTCTAGATAAAACACATTGTTGTGTAACAGTCTGTTTTAATGTATTTCCTATTTTTAATTAATTTACTACTAACAAAAGGTTCGCCGGAGATATTTAACTCTTATTTTTTTTGTGATTTGACAGCGATGAAGGAGAAGCGTCTTCTGATAGTACGACAAATTCTGTTCAATAGCAAAACTGAAACATTGAGATAATGTTAAACTAAACAAAACCTTATCTAACCTTCTTCATGAATTAATCCAACTGTTGGTAAAAAACTTTGAAAATAGGTTTAATTTTTTTCTGTGCATTTTGTTTAGTTTAGTATTTTGAACAGACAGACAATTTTCCCCCTGTTTTCACACACACGTATGGGTTGAATAAAAGAAAAAACGAGTTTTAAGTACGGGAAACCCCCAACTCTTATGGTTTTCTTTCTATTTGTGTATGAAAACCTTAATGCGGTTGACTGTATACGTCAGCTACCAACCAAGTTCCAATAGCACAGTTTATATAGTTTCGTCAAAATTGGCAGTAACATACGCATAGGTAGACAGGCTTGATGAATATTTTCCATTTTTGGCCTTCGTCTACAGAGCCTTAATCTTTTTTAAGACTGTATTATGCGTTCTTCTCCTATATTTTTAACGTACGTTTGTCAACTTCTACTTCTACTCTTCTTCTTCTCCTATTTATGGAATTATTTCAAAACTTATTTATTTGCTTGAAAGAGCGGCAGCAAAAATAGGTAAGGTAGTAAATCCATACCCGGATGAATGTCAGCACAGCACTTTACCACTTGTGGTCTTAATGTTAGTGGCTCATTTAACTTTTGTTCGCCTCTGATGAATTGCATGGCAGAAAAGCAGACGGTTTATAATTCTACGCAGGAGATCCAAACCAACATGAGGAAATTGGAGAATATTCGTTTAGTACTTTTTGAGTTTATCGTAAAATCAAATTTATCATTTACCTAATCACCGATCTACCGTCTAATCGAAACATCATTCAAATACATTCGTTATTGGCCGAATAATCATGTAACAAACATACCAAAAAAACATGATCGATAAACCTTACTTTTTGGAGTTGGTTAAAATTAGAATTAAGTTAAAATAAGAGAATGCTTTCTTTTTGAGGTATAACTTTTAAGATCTATGACTAACAATCTATTGACAGTTTGTAACAAAATTTTAGGACCAATTTATCTATATATTAATACATA